>JBBYHO010050999.1:10881-49825 GCA_038382025.1 Adansonia gregorii
CTATGTCCAAATAAGTACAATAAAGTCTTACTTTGTGATAATGTTAAGTAAGTGTGCGACAAGTTGGTAATCGTACAAATCAAGTCAACAAATCTAAATATTAAAATGCTCACACTTGACTATGAATTGTTAAAAATGAAGTAATATGAGACCATTAAGGAAACGTCTGATTGGTTTACGGATGTAACCAACTATTTAAAGGCACTTAAAAAGACCTATCCCACTAAGGAGATGGTGAAAAAGCTTTTAACTAGTCTTCCTAAATATTAGGAAGCAAAGGTTATGGCAATTAAACAGTCTAAGAATCATAACAAGCTTTCCTTGGATGAACTCATAGTTTCTCTCCTAATCTATTAGATGAGGATCAAGTATGGTCAAGAGGCAATAAAGAAAGATAGTGTTGCTTGCAAATTAACCACTCAAAGTGAAGAAAAAAATGAAGAGGTTGAGAAAGATAAGGAAATGGCCCTGTTTGCAAAAAGGTTCAATAAGTTCATGAAAATAAACAAAGCAAGAAGACCTTTTCAAGAAGAGAAATGGAGAAGCAAGAAAAAAGAGGATCTTATAATTTGTTATAAATGCATGAAATTGGGTCACATTAAATTTGAGTATCCAATGTGGAATAAGCAAAACTTGAAGAAACAAAAAAAGAAAGCTATGGTGGCTACATGGAGCAATAGTGACACTTCTGACAACAATGACGGTGAAGAAGACAGCCTATGTCTCATGGCTCTTGATGAATCTGAGGTATCTTTTAATGCTAGTCATTACACATTTGATGAATTGCAATATGCCTTTGATGACTTAAAATTAGAATTTTAGACCATGAATTTGAAATATAGGAAGATGATTTCAAAACTTGAGGAAAATGATTCATTGAACATGGCCAAGAATGATATTGAAAAGAAAATTTATGATTTAAATATTGAAATTGATGATTTGACTAAGGAAAAATATAAACTTGCATACCTCATTTTCTAGATTTTATATGGGACATCAAAAACTTAATCGTATGCTAGAGACACAAAGAGTATTCTTTGACAAAAATGTTTTAGGCTATATTGGTGTTGGAAAAGAAACTCATTTTAAGAATTTTTTTCTAAAACCAAACAAAACGTATGATGCCTCTAGCATGTTCATTCATTGCCATAAACTAGGTCATACATATCAATTTTGTCCTATGAAGGTTGTCACTTTGTAAAAATCTAATTCTGTTTGGTTTTGTTTCAAGTAAACTGTGGTTAATTCGGGACTTCTGATAAAATGCACCTTTCTTTCTTTCCTGATCATTTTGTAACATCTTGGGACCTAATTAGTTGTTTTGAAATGTCTAGGGACCAATTGAATACAATAAAATCCTTGGAAGTTCATAAAATATCATTTTCATGAAATTTATGATGATGTATCGACACATTTCATTAATGTTTGATATCATTGAATTCAAGTCATCCTAGACCTTGGAATATAGTCGTATTTATTGTTGCCATTGCAAAATGTATCGATACAATGTGCTTCATATCAATATACTATCCAGGTTTCCCTTATTTTTTGGTGTTGAAAAGTAGTTTTATTGACCCAATTAAAAAAATGTATCAAATTGCGTGAAGTTTTTTAGCACAAACAAGCTTTGTCGCCTTCTTAATGACCTTAGATTACTTTATAATCATGCAAGTAGTTGTTTACTAACATTTTTGCATCTAAAAAATGGGCACATAAACTTGGAAAGTATGCACAAAGCTTACACCATTAGAGCTTGAATGAGCTTGGTATAAGTAAGATTAATGCTTTAATTATACTTAGGAACCAGATGGTTTTTCGTTTGATTAATTTAGAAATATTTTAAGTTTAGTTTAGTTGAGATTCAATGGAGTGTTATTTTTGGTTAGAGTTAAAAGTCATTTCTTACATAAAACCAAGACATGGCAATTTTAGGTGTGGGATTCCCTTGGAGAGCATACATCTAAAATTTTCTATTGAATTTAGCTTAAACCATGCCCCAATTAAGAGGATTTTGGCCCTCAATTAGATCAACTAATAGTATAAATAGTTTGATTCTAAGTAAGCTTAAGTTAGTTGTCAATATGTTAAGGAATATGCATAGGGATAAGGTATTATCAGCGAATAAAGGTTTTAAACCCACCCTCTTAGATGCTCATAAAAGGATATCCTTTTAGCTTTTGGTCGAGAAAAACCAATAGCACAAAGAAAGAACAAAATAAAAGGGAAAAAAGAAGAAAAAGAGAAACATAAGATTAATCAAATCAATGCAAGAAGGCTCATGATACCACTTATAGGAAGATCTAGGTAGCAAGTAATCAGATTACAAAAATTTTACAGATAAGATATAAACATGGCAATGAAAACATGTTAAAAACATTAATTTGAGATTTCCTAAATAAGATTATCTTATAAGATCTTGATTAATCTTTTAAACCAAGAAACCCAATGAACTGTCTCAAACATTCCTTAATCCTGAAAAGTCTTTCAGCAATTCTATGAGCCAATTATAAAAAATAATAAGCTTATTTGTCATAAACGAAAGCTGTCCCAGTGTTCAGCCTCTACAATTATTCATATAAGTGACCCTAAAAAACCTTCAACAAGGAAAATACTTTATTGCTAGGAGTCATGCTAGCAGCTTAGGTTTTAATTAACCTTCCCTTGCATTTAGAAGACCTTGATTCAATAATCAAAATGAAGAAGAAAACTAATTTTCTTCATGTTGCAAAAGAGTTGGCATAATCTTCTGCAAGAATTCTAGGAGGATGTTGCCTAACCCTATTTTAGCTTCCCTTATCCAATTTTTAAAGCCTTAATAAAGATATAAGAGATGACTAAAAAGGGTTTATATAAGTTGGGGTTTAAAATTTTAATTTTTGAAAAATTATAATTTTACCTTTGGGCTATTTGAACTTATTAAAACTAGGCCAAGTAACCATTACTTTTATTAGATATATAAACCCAATCTCAATATAATTTCTATTAATCACCTTATCTATGACCCATTATGCTTGCATCATATGGTAATAAATATAAAACAGCTCAATTAAGAATTTTTTATATTTATAGACCAAGATTGGCATCTGGTAATGCATCATGGCCACCCAATATGAAGGAGTTTCAATATGGTTTTGACAAGCTCATCAGTGTTCTATGTCTCAGTGTAATAAATATCCTTTCATCATATATCTTGGAATTAGCAAGAGCATGGTTCAATGTCTACTTTCAGCCTATTCCATATTAATATGCAAACCACTGTGTGTTAACTCTATAATCAATATTGCCTTGGCCAAGGACTTTAAGTTAACACAGGCCAGGTACATGTGAGATATGTCCTCTCATATCACTTGGGGTGATGAATCCTCTTTGGACCACTTATTTACCTAGCGATGATTCATTCTATAGTAAAACCACCCTACCATAAGCATCCATTTATTGTCGACCTGTTCGTGATAGAATTAAAGCATGACACTTCTCACACGAGAGAACCTGGTGTCATAAGTCTAAGTACCACTTACAGTATAACACATGAGAATATTTTCATAGACATTTGAGTAAAATACCAAATGAAACTCTCATAGTGGGTTAAGTTCAGTGAACTTATGACCATAATAAGTACCTATATGTTATCCTTAAATATCTTTATACTTCAACTTATAAGATTAGTTGCATGCATTTTATGCATGGAGGCTTACATATGTCAGTCATTATGCATTGTCAATTGCCAAACCTGACAATATAATATCAAGAACATTTTAGAAACATGGTTTTGATGCATATGGATCTCATAATTGTAACTCTTTATGATTCTCTTGTAAGGCCCATGTGTTTCATAGGCTTTATCTATATATTTATATCAATTATACAATTAAATCGCATGATTAAAGAAATACCTTTATAGCATTAATTAAATATAATGTTTGATTACATGAAATCATTAAATGCTAATGCCTTAAAAGCTATAACGATTGGCTTGCAAGGCTTGCACTAACATAGCGGAGAAGGCTAGTTAGTTAAAGCTTTCGCATAAATCTAGGAATCCCTGGATGGCATATTCAAATCTGCAACTTAAGTATTTGATTATAAAAGTTTTATTGTATATAACAACATGACTTAAAATGACTCGATTGAAAAAAAAATTTAAAATTTCACTACCAAACTATTTTGTTTCTCTAACATCCCAATAGGCAATTACATGATAGAGTAATGTCCATCACATGGAAATCTATATTATAAGTGCATAGGCCTTTTTTAAGTAGGATAATGATATTCCCAACAACCTATCAATATGTCACATCGAACACTTGCACTACCATGCAACTATGCCTATGTGGCATGTGCCAATGGGAAATTTGTTCAGGCATGCTATTGGCATGACATTCAAAGCAGATCTATTGTCAATAAGGACTTTTGTCAGGATGCTTCCCTTGCAATAAGTGGTAATATAGAGAGGTTTGTAGTTTTTTCTTCCTCTATGAGGTATCTCATCATCACTGAAGGAAATATAATTATTAGCAGTGATGTTTATTGGCACAGCATCATACCTTTTATTAAGAAAAAAAGGCACATGTGACTTAAAAAATATATTTTCTGTACAAAAAAAAGTCCTTTCAATGAAGACTCCTCCCTTTTATGGCATAATTAGGGTAAAAGAAAGCATGAGTTCTTAACTGTTGACTATGGAAGGGAACTATCGAATGAATTGCTCATCTAATTGATCTCTAGTGACCATTATGAAATGGTCAATAATTGGAGTCACCATTGATCATTTGGGCTAGGCGTGATCGACGATGCCTATTGAAATCAATATTCAAAGTTACAAAACTTGAAACATTGATCTCATAATTTACATAGTCCAAAGATTCACCGATTAGGTTCGGGAGTAGGTTACATATAAGGAGGTACAAACCTCGCTGTGATGCCTAAAATTGGTACCTTTCTAGTGATGTCTTAACTTGGTTTTGGTTTTCTCAGTTTTGACTAGTCATTAATTTGATATAATGCCTTTTTAATGCATGAATTTGAATAAAATGATAAACTTGAGTTTTTAAAAAAGATTTGAATTTTATATGCACGCTATTATGTCAAACTAAAATGATCTCTAGATTTGATTTTGGAAAATGGGATATTTCATATAAGATACTTGCACAAAACATCATCTTTGTAATTTTTTAAATAAATGATTTTGACAAATATGAATGCAAAATGATCACTACGAAGGAAAACGTGTTAGTGAGATGACCAGAATGTATAAAATAAATCACGCAAATAAACAAAAGGAAAAATAGGTAGTAGTGCATTAAATAAATCATGCAAAGTAAAGAAAAAAGAAAAAAAATAAGGTGATCAAAATGTATCTTGTAATTATCATTGATTATCTTGAAATAACTAGGTTAGCAATTTTGGAGACGTAGTTGGATCCATTGATTACTCAAGCCATGAAAATTGATCAAAATCTTGATGAGTTTGGAGATTAAGGGAAAGAGAAAATTTTAATTTTGATGATTTTTGAAAAATAAAATTATGGCATCCTCTTAAAAAATAGGGTTGTGGTATTCTTATGGAGGAAAATTTTGGATAACTTTTGGGAAGATGGGCTTGAAAGATTTATAGTGATAAGAGTTTAATGATTTTTTGGCGAAAAGATATTTTCATATGTCTTGAGGATTTTTGGAAAGGTAACTTGATAGGGATCAATAGAAAAAACATAAAAAATCCTAGAAAATCACCTTCTAGGTGGAAATGATTTTTGAAATCGAGTCAAATGCGGTACGAACAAACATACAGTAAATAAGGGTGTAGCAAACTTTGAAAAATCATTGCTGTCTTATACAAAATCGTTAAATCATAAAAAATACCTTTCTAAAAAAGGAATTCCATGAACATTTTAGAAAAAAAGATTTTAAAAATTTAGAAAAATCATTTAATGGGCCTAAATGGCTTGAACAAAATATAAATCATTGATTCTAAGGGTTCTAAATAGCATTGGCTGGAAACCATAACTCCCTTATCTAGAATGATCCGAAGGTAAATGTGATACCATTGGAAAGGTAATCGATCCCTTTCAGAAAAAAATCAAAAAATGGATGAAAAATGGTTGAAAGTTTGAAAATGCTTTTTTAAATCATGGCTATAGTGCTGCTAAGGCAAAAACAAAGGTCTTTTTTGGTTTTTCCAAATTTCACAGGTCTTGACTCAAGCCATAGATATCTAAATATCTAAAATAAAAACGAATGAGTTAAATGGACTTCATGAGCTCATTCTGTAATTCCAAGGTAGTTTGGGATAATGAAATAGCCTATTGACCATGACACCAATACAAGGACTCTAAGCAAAAGGATCAAGGCATAAACAATTTTGGACATTAAGAATAGAGACATTTATTTTGGAAATAGAACATTTAAACTAGATTATCCTTGAATCTGAGCATGAAAACTTAATTTTTCCCCAAGATTGGAAGCCAATGCAATTGAAAACCTTAAGTCTATGTTAATCCTTATGTATTGAGGTTAATATGGCTTTAGCTAGGGGGTTTTAGGAAAATAGGCTTTTGAAATCAGCAAACAAGCATTTTGACAAACATATGATGATTAAAGGATAGTGTTCATGATAAGAAGCATGAATGCTATATTCAAATATGTAAAGATGACATTTATGCATGGAAAGGATGATAATATGTAAAGAGTTAAGCATGAAAATGCATGGAGATGATATTTAAATGCATGGCATAAAGAAATATGTAATGGGAATTATGTAAACATGTTTGAATAGAGAAGAAATGCTTGTTGGAACTTTATGATAACATCAAAACTTATCATCAAGATGAAGCCAGCATATAATAATGAAGAAACATGGTAGAGGGGTCAACAAAGCACTAAAACAACCTAAATCAACCACATTCAAGACCACAAAATGCATGAGATTCCTAAAACAAGGCCATGGCCAACATGTTAATGTTCATTAAAATGTGAAAAATGCCAAAACAAGTAAATGAGGAAAAAGAAAAAAAGATATACCCCAAAAGCTTTAAAAACTTTATTGGTGATGTTGAGTAGAAAATGTTTTAAACTTATAGCTCACTTTTTAGCTTTCCCTTGCTATGATTTAAGAAAAGAAATAATGGCTAAAAATGAGCTTGAAGGTTGTTACATCAATGGAATAGTGTTTTTGGACATAAGATACTGTTTATGGAAGGTTTTAGGGTGGTTCTTGGAAGGGCTAAAGGAGAGCTAGAGTAATAAGGATTTTTAAAGTGTGAATGTTGATGCGATTGTGTCTCTAAGGTTTTTTTTCTTGCTGAACTCATAACATATCTTAAAAAGGATTCATTGTTAGCCCTCAAAAACCTAAGAAAGGTGGGGCATTTGAGTCATTTGGGGTACATAAAATAGTGACCCATAGTGCTAAGAAGAAACATTTTTGCATTTTATTGGCTGAGGCATAGCTCTAGTAGTAGCAACAAACCATGCATGGGTTGGTGCAATAAGCATGGTCAATCTTGCCTCTGATCAATCCACATTATAGCATAAAATGCCGTTGTAATAAACTTAATAGGCCATTCAAAATATTATGATCCAATGCTTAAAACCTAAATGAGGCCCTTAGAATTGTTAGGAAATTAAACCTAAAATGGAATGATTTTTGAAGCCAAAACCATGACCAAATTTGTGTTTCGATGTGACAATGAAAATGTGTAAAAAATGCAAAGTATGCATTAGAATATAAAATCACAGGTTTTGCAATGCCAAATTGCATATTTTTTGTAAGAATTTTTTGAAACATTTAAGGCATGTGTCTATACTTCGAGTCTTTATTGATACAATGAACAAAAACCCAAAAAACCTAACTTGTATCGATACAATGCACTATGTATCGATACATCACTATGTGTATCGATACAAAAGCCTCATGTATCGATACAAATAGTGAATTTTAGCCAATTTTGTACTTTTTTTGGCTTTTAAATGCAAAATTAGTCTCTTTAATGAGTTTTCATGATTTTTAAACCTTGATAAACATCATTTCATAACTCATCACATAAATGTCACATTTGAATCATTGATTAGTGCTTCACAAATCAAATGCATTAATTACTCATATTACTTCATAATGCTCAAAAATACAAAATTTTCTATACAACGTTATTTTTTTAATTGGTACCATATATGCTTCATGTTTTTCATTCATCAACAAATGATATCACTTATTTCAAAATGCCATTAAACACATTGAAAATCTTTCATTCCTAACAAAACCTAAGTTTATTGAATATTCTTTTATAATTAAAATCTTAGTACCTCTAATCCTCATCTTTTGCCGAGATTATTTTTAATTTTTGCAAGGTTTATAGAGGTAAATCCATCCTTGAAAAATGAACACTTGTATAGCAAAATAAAGCAAATGAAGCATGCAACCACTTCAAATCAAACCAAAACCATCAAGGAAAGCTTAAACACTAGAAATGATGATCCTACAAGTTATAATAAACATATCATCAAAGTTTGGTAAGGTTGAGGTAATCATCAAACAAATACTTGTAAATTCATATCCTTTAGCATTAAGTTTGGTGACATACTTGAGTCAATTATATATATAATTGGTATTCTAGTATGAAATGTATGCTTAAAATGTTTGCTTTATATGAATCTTTGAACATGCAGATTTAAGCATGTTCTTTGATTGAATGTTTACTCAAATGATTTTATTAACATATCATGAATGAATAAATGATCTTCTAACCATGGAAGTTTGTTATGTTTTTCTTGAATTTTTTTAACCTTCCATATGGCATTTATTGTAGTATGCATGTATACTAAAAATTCAAAAATTGGTAACTATTATGCATCTAGACACCAATTGGATTAATAATTCTTAAAATCCTTCAACAATTGGTTTGTTTTATCTCTGAAATGTGCTTAAATGACCATAAAAGAATACAAAAATTGGATGAACTACACATTAGGACTTAAATGTCTATATTTTCTCAATAATTGGTATACATGTTCTGAAATGATCCATAATTAATATACCTTTTAGAAATCTTGTTGGAATTAGTCCTTTAGCTTTGAATTAATCTTAGTTTAACTTTTTTATATTCCTAAAAAAGGGAGAGTTTTAGGGGTTAATTTGCTTGCTTATACATATATATATGTCTATGCTGGCAAATAGGAAGATTTTGCGTGTGCTTACATTATTTATATTATCAAAATCCTTAATATTTTGTGTTGATACTCTTAAAGCCAAATATGAAAAAAAAAATTTCATTGCCAAGTGTTTCAAAACCTTTTTATGAAATTTCCAAAAGTTCATTTCGTAATGCTTTTAAGACGGTGAGTTTAATTGAAAATCTTTAAATGGCTAAGGGGGAGTTTTACAAGCAAATTCACCTTAAGTTTTGTCATATCAAAAAGAGAGAGATTGTTAGCTATGTTAGCTTTGAATTAATCTTAGTTTTGATATAACTAAAACTTAAGCTAAATTAGCTTGTGTTTAATTATTTTCAAGATTAGTATTTTTCCATGAAATATTTTGTAAACACTTTGAAAAATACCAGAAAGTGTTTTAACTTTGTCAAGGGCTCAAAAAAATATGTTTTTAATATATATTTTTATATAAAATATTTTTTAGATAAGTTTTACATGTTTTAAAGTCATGAAAAACCTTTTAAAATTGATTTTCATGTGAATGTATTGATAAACTATGTATATGTATCGATACAATACTTGACAGTAGCTAAATAACGTTAAAATGCAAAAATCACTGTTCATGTATTGAGACAAAGCATTTTGTATTGATACAGGACTGTTCATGTATCGAGATGGATATTTCTGTATCGATATAGGATTAGTTAATGATCATAGTTTAGACCGTTAAACATAATGTATCGATACCCACTTAATTATATTGATACAGAGGCATGGGGAACAATGAGAAATGACATTTTGAAGGCTTCAACGGCTATATTCGTCCACCAAATATCCCCAAAGGCTATAATCATGATCAAGGCTATACATAGGCCACTATAACCCCTTCAACAAGAAGAAGAACCAAAAGAATTATGCTTAAAGTCAAATCTTTCATCCTTTCCATCATTTTCACCAAGTAGTTTATCTTTGCATAGGATTAATTCTTCCCATTTTTGTATTGTTCATTTTGTATCTTTAGATACATATTTCCCTTGAGCCAAAATTCTTGTAAACACCTAACCTTTAGAGGTTTTATTTGTTTACACTCAAATCTTTGAAAAAACGGGAGGTTCCTACTTAGCCATTCAAAAGTAGAGAATGTTTCTACTTAGCTTTCAAAAGTAGTGAGAGAGGGTTTTATCTTAGCCATAAAAGATAAAGGACAGAGGTTTCTATCTTAGCCTTGAAAGATAGAAAGTGTAAAGGTTATACCTTATCCTTGAAAGGTAGATAATTCAAGTTAGTGAACTATGAAAATCTGAGGCAAGCAAGGCCAAGGTAGAGGACGTAGGTAATTGAAGCTAAACCTCTCTAAATCTTTAAGTTTGTTTCTCTTTCCCTTGTCTTTAATTGTTAATTTCTATTCACTAACTTGCACTCCAAAGTTTATTATTTAGATTTCTCAATTTTATTTATCAAAGTTTTAATTTACCAAAATTTTTAGAAATCAATTCACCCTTTCTTGATTTCATTCACCACTAACAGGCCTAATAGGTTTTTTGACTTCTCCTTGTAAGGCTTTTGCTTTCTATGCCCTACCTCTCCATGAAGTTTATGCACTTCCTCAGTCATCCTTTTAGAGGTCTCACTTGAGCTCCAAAATATCTTGATAAGCTTTATCTTTGCTCAACCCAATCTTATTTCATCATATTATATTTTTCTTCCATCCCTTGGACATCTTTTTCTTTGGCTTCCATCTTCATCTTTAAATGCATAACTTTTTCTTGAAGAGCTTAGTTCTAATCACCCTTTTTTTTTCTCTCTTATAACTTCCTCTTTCATCAGGTCACATTCAAAAGGCATGGCAGGCTTTGATTGGATAGGTACTTAGTGAATAATTCCATCTGTTAGGGGTAATCATGTTGCAACCTTGAGTACTCCTTCAAGCACCATAACTTGGGTTAGTTTGATTAATGTAAGTAAGCAACCCTGACTTATATCTTTCTCTTTAGTGTAGAACAATTAGCTGAAGTGATTTCTATAACCTTTCCCTACTATTTAAGATCCATACTATCTGTCTTAGAAGTCATTGGGATAAACTGTTGTGACTCATACTATCTTTGGACTAACAATAGTGCATACCCTACAGCGCCTTAGATATTTAGCAAAAGTGCAAAGAAAAGATTACCACATTGATACACAAAGGCCTTTAGAGAAAACCAAAGTGCTTTTCATGTTATGTCTTTAGTAACCAAATTCTTATATGTCTCAACCCACTAGTTTTTATTTTATACTTGGGCCACTCCTTCTTAATGAACTTTTGAAAGGGAACACAATGTGGAAAGTACACCCCAAAGATGACTTTGGGTCTGGATGTGTAGTACCAATGCACTCCCAAAAAATCTCTCATAGCTTGTTTTTCAGTATGCATCTAGTGTTTAAATTATTTAAGCTAAAATAGCAGGGGCATGATGCATTTTCTTTACAACTGATCAAAAAGGTTACCGTAGCTGCTTCCAAATGTCCGAGTATCCTTAGGAAAAAAACTAGGCCATATGTATCCAAAGCAAATGCATCAAGAACTTTTCCCTTATCTATGTATACTTGCATATATTCATATAGGAATTGCTGAGAAATAACATTGGTATTCCTTTTCTGCTCAATATAATGGTAGCCCAATTTGAAATCTAAACTAAGAACTTGCTCTAATTTCTTATGGAAGCTTCTTAGATTGCATTTTTTGCAGCAAATGGGCCTTATTTCCAAATGCCCTAGCCTAAGTAAAATAGTGATCTCTTTAATGATTAAGGTCATATCTTTGGTTAATGAGAAATAGCGATATTAGGAATCCAAAAATTCTATTACATCTCTAACTAATTGTTCATCGATTTGTATTTTGAGCAAGAGAGAAATTTATCCATATTTTTCCATGAATTGAGTTTGTTTTGTATTTCCCCAATGATCTTATATCTCAACTAGCTCTTTTAGATTGTTCTAACATAAATCCAGATGGGTAATCTTTGGTAGTTCAAACATAAAATCTCTTGGCATATATGTGTTCTTTCTAGTTCAACTTAGACTCAATACGAATTTCTTCGAATATCTTTGAAACAACCACTATATGTACTCATGCAATCATAGAGTTAAATGAAAATTAACCTGAGTTGAAATTTTATTCTAAGCAAGCACCCTTATATGAATATAAAAAATAAACTAAGAAAAAAATGAAGTAAAAAAAAGAAAAAGGTAAATTTGGGACACTGTGAAAGCATAAAAGCCACTGTCATTCTTTATATTTTTATAATACATAATAGACATTGCAAAAGGCAATGTGTTAGTAAGATGAAAAGAATTTAACAATATTGCATAAAAGTAAACACATAAAAGCATAAAAAAGAGGGACAGTTAGAACGTATCTTGTTATTGTCTTCTATTACTGGGGAATAATTGAGATGACAACTTTAAGATGCATTTGGACTCGATGGTCGATTGAGGTATAAAAAAAGGTTTTGATTAAAAGGCTTAACAAGTATGGGAAAGAGAATTTGGATTTCTTTGAGTGAAAAATAAGGATGGAGTATCCCCTCAGAAGATGGGGTTGGAGTACCACAAGTGGTGAAAATTTTAGTGATTTTTGAAATTTTAATGAAGTTTGTAAAAGCGAGGTTAGAGTATACCTTCAAAACATGGGGTTAGAGTATGCCCGAAAATATTTCTAAAAGGACTTTTTTTATGAACATAAGTATTTTAAAATTAAAATTGATAATTTAAATAAAAGATAAAATTAATTTTTTTATTTAGCATTGTTCGAGCCTCATGGAACTTATTTTATGGCACTCAACTTCATGGGGAATTAATTAGATGCATTTTAAGACATTCAAACTTCTCGAAAAAGTAGTTCAGGAAATTAGTATAATTTTTAAGTCTAAAAACAAGGGACAACAGCACATTGTCCCCTCCTCGAATTTGTTTTAGATTTATTTAAAGACCGTAAGAGGTAAACAAGGTACTATTAGAAAGGTTAGTTAACAAGGATTAACATAAAAAATATCCTAAACGTCTTAAAAATTCACTTTCTAGGTGGAATTAATTTTTAAAGTTAGGTTTGCTTCAGCATTGGTAGCATGTGCAAGGAAAAAGGTGTAACAAACTTTGAAAAATCTCCCTGACCTCGTTTAGAATTTTTAAATTGGAAATGATACCTTTCTAGAAAGGGAATTTCCTGAATTTTTTGAGAAAAATATTTTAATAATCCAAAAAATTCATATGATAGCCCGAAAATGGCCCAAAAAGAATTTAAACCTCTAAGGGCTCTAGACAATAAAGGTTCAAAAATCATAAATTCCTCATCCATAATGATCTGAGGGAAAAAGGATACCATCGAAAAGGTAATTTGATGCCTTTTATAGGAAATTGCTATAAAATTACAGAAAAATGTTTTAGGGCTCAAAAATAATTTTCAAAGTCATGATTACAATGCTTCTAAAGTAAAATAGGAGAGCTTTTTCACTTTTCAGTTTTTCTAAGACTGGGCTTATGTTATACACATCTGAAAGCTTGTAACAAAGAGGGTAAATGACAATGGCTTGGCAGGCCCATTCGCATATTCCAAAGTAATTGGGGATAATGGAATAACCCATTAACCAAAGTTACTAGTAAGTGTCCTGATATCAAAATCAACATATAAACAGTTTAAAACAAGTAAAAAGCCTATTTTATTTTAAAAAACTAGAATATTTAACCTTATTTAACCATGATTCCAGACTTGAAATCCTTGATTTTTCCCTAAGATTGGAGGATCAATTATTGAAATCATTAAATATATGTTAATCTCCATTTATTAAAGGTAATATGACTTAGGTTTTGCAACAAGCATGCAAACATCTTGACAAGCATGTTATGAACTAAATGTGACATACAAGAATATGAACATGGATAGCATATTTATCAAACAAAGATGACATTTTGATATGGAAAATATGACAAAAAGGCAAGGGAATAAGCAAGAAAGTGCATGAGGATGTTAGCTTAATGAGTGGCATCAAGAATCATGCCATGGAAGATTATATGAATATGTTTAAGCAAATAAAAAATTGCTAGAACTTTCAGATAACATTTAAAACTTGATTTTGAGCCAAGCTAAGCATGGGAGTATAGAACATGGAAAATGGAGCAATATGGAATCAAAAATCCTAAGTTTACCATAAATTAAGCCACAAAATGCATGAATTTTCCTAGAAAAGGGTCATCAGTCACATGGATTTTGGCTAACTAAAATTACACAAATGCAAAAGGAAAGTAAATAAATGGGGAAGAGTATGAAATATACATAAAGGCTTGGAAACCTTACTTGAGATATTAAGCAAAAGAGTTTTTAGACTTATAGCTCACTTTCTTCCCATCTTTTACCATTAGTTAGTAAGAAAGAAATGAAAATAAAGAGCTTGAGGGCAATAATATCAATGGAAAGATGATTGGAGAATGTAAATAAAGGAAAAGAAGGGTTTTTAAAGGTTTCTTAGTGGTGGTTTGAATGCACTATGAAAATTGAAAGTAGTTTTAGTTTTTCAATGGTTGAGGAGTTTTTTTCTAAAAAGTGTACAATGTGTTTGTTGTTAAGCCAAAGTTGGGTTTTTTATATAGAATTGCTTAGCCAAAGATATATGAGCTAAAAATAAGAGTATTATAGGGTTTTCCTAATGTACAAACAATAGCCTTGGGTACTATACTCAGCTAGATAAATTTTCATTAGTTTTAATAGCTAAAGTGGTAGAGCAAAAAGGCTAAAAGAGTCTACAGATTGAGAAAAGCAAAGCATGGCCCTAAAAAAACCATGTTTTCCATGAAAATATCCTATTTTCTACTTATTTTAGGCCTCAAAATTTCATTTGATCTAATTATAATTCCAATGCTAAGGCCTGGTATAAATTTTGATGATTTTTAGTGTTAAAGACATAGCCAAATTAGATTGTTAGATGAAAGTGTAAGGGCTAAAAAATCGCATGAACTAGGCAAAAATGCTTGGCTGTATTGATATAAAAAACTTTGTATTAATACATAGAGCAAATTTTGCGTTTTAGTTTTGAGACTACAAAGTGTCCTACTTTTTGTGGACCAAAAGGAATAGGCTTCTAGCTCTTCATAGACTGAAAGGGACAGGGATCAAGCTCTTTGTAGACTACAAAAATAGGCATCCAGCTTTCCATAGACTAAAAAGATATAAGTTTAGATACCTTTCCTAGATGGGTTTTTGATTCATGAGCTTGCTGGATCAAGAGTTTTTACTTAAAGTTTTTTAAGGCTTTTCAAAAGCAAGAATCTATAATTGGGATTTTTTTGCTAATTTGACTTTTAGGGTCAGGTGTTTATACATGAAAAATGTTAATTGTTGTATGAATATTGAATAAGGACGCAAATGTATGCATGAATGATGCAATACGATGATTTAGAACCAATCTTACTCTTAATGCCCAGAAGCTCTAAATGTTCAAAGTTGTTTTTAGAGGGTACAGATGGCTCGTATTTGTGAAGTAAAGTCTCTATATGGGGTTAGCTCTTTTTTTAGATTCTTTGGTTAATAAGGTTTGCTCACAAATTTAGTAGGTTGGTTTATGGTTCGACTGAAAGGATTGCTTTTGCTAGTCCAAGTTGACTAACCTAAAGTTTTGGGTAGTACTATTGATAAAAGGTCAAAAAGGGATATTTATTTCCTATTTTTTGGCTAAAGTTTTCTGGGGAAAAAGTTTTGAACATGTTTTCAAAATGAAGAGGTCTAAAAGTAAGATCAATTGTGCTTCTATAGTTAATTCTTGACCTTTAGATATGAGACAAAGTTTCTGTAAAGTTTATCTTCCTTCAACGTAAAACTAGGTAATCTTATTGCCAGTTTTCTCCATTTGTTAGGCATTATTGATTAAATAAGCATGATGCAACATGGAATGTAAATGTTACAAAAAAAGAATTGAGAAGAAAAAAGTAATTGTATTTCATTCAAAAAAAGAAGATTACAATTCATGAAAAATTCTGAGGTATGCAAAAAGTGTTAGTAATAGATATTTTGGGCAGCTGGTGCCTTTGATACTGTTGACATGAATCTTCCAATGAGTGCTTTCAAGACCTATCTCAAGTAATCGATACTTTTGGTGTCAGTCAATCTTTAATAAGACCTTGTGGATTGGTTTATGAAGTGATGGTTGCTCTAGACTTAGGTAAACATCATCTTTTCTCCTCGAATTTAAACGAAAATGGTGTTTGGCTAGTGGATCATGTTTTACTTTAATGTTTTGATTACAGTACGATGGATAGGTTAGGTTAGTGCTAGGCTGGGTTGATAATAATATGGATTTGGTTAGGTTTAGGCGAGGGTAACCTCTATCACTTAAGTCGCCCTTTCAGGTTTTCCACTTAAGTGATTTAGCTTTCCTATATGCCCTTTCAAGTTTTCATTCGAGATTTTTTTTTCTTTTCCTTGGTTTGGTTTAGTATTTTTTGATAGAATCAGAGTTGATGGGATTGGGTAAGTTGCTGCCATCCATCTAGATTGAGATTAGGGCTCCCCTAAAAAATATGTATTTCACTATGCATGACCCTTCCCAGTTTAAGGTCTATTTTCCTCAAACATCTTTATGGATTGGGAGAATTTGTTTGAGCATTAGGTTACTTTCGAAACTAATGAACATGGCCTTCTTGTTATAGACTCTCATCATATGCTTTTGGTGCGTTTACCTATGACAAATAGCTTTTCTTTTCTCATCAATGAGATTAAGTTGCTCATATCAGTCCTTGACTTATTTTGCTTTTTCAAGTTACGATTCCATCAAGACCCTAAATAAGGGGATCTCAACCTTGGTAGGTAGAACAGCCTCTCTGCATATACTATGGAAAAAGAGGTAGCACTCGTAAAAGTTGAAACTACTGTGTGCTAAGCATGTAGCATAAAAGGTAGCTTTTTGTGCCAACCTTTATATGTTTTAGCCATTTTCTCGACTGTTTTCTTATTGTTTTTGTCGGCTACTTTAACTACCCCATTCAGTTTTGGGTAGCACAAGACTGAGTTATGATGCTAAATTTTGAATTGAGAGCAAACTGCTTGCATCATCTAATTTTTCAAGTCACATGCATTATCTGTAATGATCTGTTTTAGGATCCCATAGTAACTGATGATGTCTCGCTCTACATATTTGCACACATCTGATTTAGTGGACATTGGCATAGAAGGTCACTTTTACCCATTTGGTAAAATAATCAATGGCAACCAAGATGAAATAGTGCCTATTGAAGGCCTTAGAGGTGATAAGTCCAACCATATTAATGCCATATATAGAGAAAGGCCACAAAGTTTTCATGACACTTGTTATATAGAGAGAGGCGATGGCGGTACATGAATTTTGTCCATATAGATTTGGCACTTGTTACACCTTTAAGCATAGTTGATTCAGTCTTTCTCAAAGGTCAACTAATAATAGCCTAATCATATAACTTGCTTTCCATTCAGTGCCTATTGACGTGCATACCACTGTTCCCTCATAGACTTCTTCCAAGATTCTTTTGGCTTTCGAAGCATCCATATACCAGAGTAACACTTGATTCTGACCTTCCTTGTATTAATCCTACTATCTAGAATAAATCTTACAACTATTCCTCAAATGGTTCTTTTGTCAGTTTTGGTAACATATTTGGGATACAATTGGTCGCTGACATGCAAAGAATATCATGGTACCATGGTAGTCTATCCCTTTCCTCCTATATGCTACGCTTGGGTCAGGGCTTCATCGATACTCATCTAAATAGGTATAACCTCTAACTCTCAGTTTACTTTAAACATATAGGCCAAGCTTACTAGAGCATCAACTATTTGGTTTTTCTTTTGAGCCAAATGTTAAAAGTTGATTTCATCAAAGTTTTGTCTTAGCTCGGAGATTAGCTTCCCATATTAGATAGTTTAGTATCTTGGGTCTCTTACTCTCTTCGGAGTTAACAAATCACTAAAGTTAAATCCTTAAATACTTGGAAAGTTCTAATACCCCTTGTTAATGGCAATTTGGAGTCCCATGACATAGGCTTTATATTTAACTATATTGTTGGTAGAATCGAAGTTTAATCTAGTAGTAAAAGGGTAGTAAATTCCATCAGATGAGATAAGAATTACCTTGATTCCATGCCCTAAAGCATTTAAAGCTCTGTTAAACTACATTTTCCAAGACTTATTGCAATAAAGAGTATTTTTTGCCTTTGATATGCATATTAGATCTTCATCTAAAAGCTAAAAATCTAAAAGTCCATAGTTATTCGCCACTTAGCTTGCTAAGAAATTAACTACTACACTACCCTTGATGGCTTTTTAATTCTCATAAATAATATCATACATAGAAAGCAAGACTTACAACTTATCCTTTTCGACAAAGAGGGGCGTTGCGTAGGTACTTGATGGGTGGAGTTTAGCAATTAGTCATATAGTATGTATTGCCTTTACCTTAAAGCTATCCAAGCTAGAGCATAACATAGTTTCTCAACTGCTTAGTAGTTAGTTTCGCACTCTACAAACTTCTTGCTCATATAATAGCTAGCCTGCTCTTTTTTACCAAACTCACATGTTGACCTAATGCATAGCCCATAAACTTATTGATAACTAATATATATTGGATTAAGGGCTGCCTAGGCACTAGTGGTGCAAATACTAACAGGTTTAGTAGATAGTGTTTAACTTTATTGAAGACTTTATGGCATTTCTTACTTCATTCTCTGGAGTTATACTTTCAAAGTAGTTGAAAGATTAGATGACATTTATCAATTAGTTGTGATATCAATTTTTGCTATATAGTTTAACCTTACTATGAAACTTCTTACTTCCTTTTAAGTACAAGACAATGGTAGATTCTAAATAGCTTTTACTTTATCACAGTCAACCTTTTACTTCTCTTTCACTCACAAATAGCTTGCCTGATATGACATTGTAGGTGAATTTAGTAAGATTTAGCTTGAGTTGGTATTTACGTAACCATTTGAAGAGTTTTCAATGATTGGCAACATTTCACTCTCCTTTCGCAATTTAAAAATGATATCATTAACATAAACCACTATCTTCTTATACATGAGGTCATGGAACAACATTACCATTACTTTTTAATAGGTTGCCTTACCATTGTTGCATTAGAAAGCAAAACTTTATGGCAAAAAGTACCCTACATGGTCACAAAAATGGTTTTCTCCATGTCTTTAGGTGCCCTTTTAATCTGATTATTGCCTAAAAAGTCATCCATAAAGGAAAATAATGAATTCTTAGCGATATTGTCCATTACAGTGTTGATGTAAGGTAGATGGAAGTTTTCTTTACTCGCCCAGTTTAAATCCCTATTGTCTAGACACATTTGTACCTTACCATCCTTTTTAAAGACTAAAACTATGTTGGCCACCCATTCAAGAAATCCTGCCTCAAATTGTTTTTTCACTTGCTCTTTGATCTTAAGAAGCATTTTTAATTTCATTCTACTAAGTTTTCTTGTATAAGATTGCATTTGGGTTTAAAAGGAACCTTATGGACTATTATGTCAGTGTCCAATCCAGGCATGTCTTAGTAAGACTAAGTGAACACATCCTGATATTCTTGGAGAAGTTTTATCAATTCGAATCAGATAGAAAGGTTATCGAGGTTTCGATCTTGACTTTTTTTGATCTTCCTCTGTTCCAAGATTTATGGTCTCAATAGGTTCTTCATGGGGTAAGATCTGCTTTTCTTCCTATTCAATTAACCTTCACAAATCTGATGGCACATGGCTTTCCTCAGAATCCCCCTTAGACCTAATCTTGCTAGCACAAATAGTTACTTAATATTGATTTTTGAAATCTTAGTGTGAATATTCTTGTTATTTTCATCCTAGTACCTGTAAATATAAAAATAACAATACAGGCAAAAAAAGTATGGAAAAGTTAAAAAGTTGGCATGAAAAATAAGAATGGACACAAAAGATAAAATGCATAATGCTTAATCATTTTTATTAATAATATTTAATAAAAAAAGCTTATACAAAGGATCCTATAATGCTATTAGGCAGGAGCACATAGGTTTAGTTCATAGGATTACTTTGAAATAGACTTAAATAGCATAGGAATCTCAATTTTAGTCTAAACATTCAAAAAGAATCCTAGATGGCATAAACCAGACTCACTATCCATTATTTTTCATTATGACCTATCAATTTCATTGATAGAAAAACCTCCAAATGCCTTGCTCAAAATGATCATGGCAAACCTTGTATTTCCTCCCTTATCTAGATTCATGTCTTTCTAGATGAAAACTTTTTCATAGTGGTGGAAACAACATTAGTTTATATCCTAAGTCTTGAACCAAAAAATTGGCCATCTTTTTTTTCATGATTTTTTTGAGTTTGCCTGTTCTTTTGCTAGGCTTAAACCTTAAACCTCTCTTATCAATCTAGTTAACAATTTTTAAAGCTCTAGCAATTCCCTAGAGACATTTTCCAAGTCCTTTTCTAGACTAGGCACTCTTGCCAATGGTTGACTTTAGACCTATAGAAGTGCTCCTCGATAGATGAGGCTCAGCCATTGGTATCCTTAACATAAGTTGCATTGACAAACTCAAAAGACTAAAAGAAAGATTCCATGACATCCTCATCAGGCTTGATATACGGGGCATTAGTAAAAGTAGCAACAATAATGTCTTTCTTTCTTTCAATGTTGATAACCTCATTTTAAATAACAAATTTCACCTTTTAATGCAATAGCAATGGTACCACCTTTGTAGAGTGAATCCAAGGCCTTCTTAATAGGCAATTATATGACAAAGCAAATGTCCATCAAATGGAAGTCTGCTTTATAAGTGTATGGGCCAATTTAACATTGGCTAGTTACATTTCCCATGACCTCTTTATAGGTCCCATTGAATGCTTGCACAACCATGCGACTATGCTTGATATGAGATGTGTTAACGGAGAGCTTGTTTAAACAAGACACAGGCATTACATTTAAGGCCAACTCATTATCGATAAGAATTTTAGCAAGGTGTTGCCTTTCTAATAGTTAATGATGTGAAGGGCTTTGTAGTTTCCCTTTCCTCCATAGAATATCTCACCATCACTAAAAGATATATAGTTTTCGGTGGTGATATTGCTTATTAAGCGATCCATCTAGTCTATCAAAATATCACATGGAACATATGCTTCATTTAAGACCTTGAAGAGAGCATTCTTATGAGCTTTGAAATTTAACAACAATGATAGCATAGATATATAGGTAGGTTGCTTGTTTAACTAATCGATGATGCTTTATTCGCTATGCTTAATGAACTTGAAAAATTTCATAGCTTCCTTTTCATTTACTAACTCTTTGACAGCTAGATTCCTTGATGATTAAAGTTTTACTCTTATATTTCTAGTATGCCATCTTATTGTTACAAGGAAAAAAGAGATGGGTGTTATATAAACTTCTAGGTATAGGCTAAATAAAGATGTCCTTGGCATTTAGCTGGTTAGTGAGCAAGAATAATGGCCTTCTGATATCGTAAAGACCAATGACCAATGGGTAAGTATATGCTCATGTCTCTATGCCACTTCTCATGAAATTTAATTTCTAGGATGATCTATCATCTTTTCTATCTTTTCTTCAAAATTTAAACAATATTATGAAGTATGTCCCCATCTGTAATGGCAACAAAAGGGTTTAACTGCTTCTTGATTTTGGTTTTTAACTTTTGATACTATCTTAGCTTTCACAAAAGCTTACCATATCTTACTCATTGGTGCTTTGAATTCCCTGACATTTTTCTTAACCTAACAAGTCTTACTTTCAATTATCATGTTAAATCTTAGTTTTGCATGGTTGGGAAGTAGATTGGTTCTGATGTTGGGCCCCTGTTCCACCTTAATCATAACTTTACCTTCCTCTTGAATGAGTTGTAATTCTCAATTAAGTGGTTTTATGCCTTAACATGGTACTCACAATAGGCACTTTCATCGTACCATTTGGGATACAAAGGTGATTGAAATTTACGAACACTAAGGCCACTAATTAGCTTGCTACCAATCGAGAGTATGTCTCTTTGTAGGAGTATGGGAGCAGGTCTAAATGTTTTCTCTCATGATATGCCTGTTGGTTGTTAAAGGCTCTGCATTCTTTATGCCACAAGGTTAAAAACCCAAAATAATGTTCTTGGTAGGATTCAGTGCAAAGCTTATCGTTATGCTAAATCCTATAAAGTAGACTAGTTGTACATTGGTGAGTAGGGATTAAATTTTAGATAAGCCATGTTGGGGAAGTACATACTCAGCATGGGATACTGATTCTAAGCAAACTTAGTCGAGCTCTGATTGATGGCATTCGCTTTTTTTTGTTGCAATTGGCGACATTCTTTTTGTTCAAGCTATATGACTTTCCTCCTAATATCTTGCCACTTTTTATGGCATTATCAATCATCTTACCTGATATAACCATGTTGGCAAAGTTTTTTATTACATTCCTTACTAGCTTCTCGTAATAGAGAGCTTGCAGAGTATTGACAAACATAACTATTGTTTCTTTCTCATTTGGGGAAAATAAACCTAAATGGCTTTATTTTCCCATCTTTGGGTGTACGGCCTAAAACTTTTAATGGCCTTCTTATCTAATTCATGAGAGAAAGGAGATCTGAGGCCTAGTTATATATATGCCTGTATTGGTCTAGGAAGGCACGAGCTAAGTTTGTCGATGTTTGAATTTTAACCTTATCAAGCTCTATATACTAATTGTAGCTGCTTTAATTAGGCTATCTTGGAAGTAACGTATCGGCAACTTCTTATTCACTTCATACCCAACCATCTTCTTATAATACATGCAAAGATAGGTAGTGGGATCCATAGTTCCATTGTATTTTTGAAATCCTGCACCTTAAACTTAGGTGGGGTAATAAGATTGGAGACTAACTCAGAGATTTGGAATCTATGATTCTAAATTTGTCATTGCCTTCTATAACTCTAAGGAATTTTTCCAAAAACTAATACTTAGTTATCTCTTTTTTTCTTTCTCTGCTAGTTCATCAAGGTTTAGGACTAAAAGCCTTGCTAGTAAAAACTTGCTCCTTGATACCCATGCATTAGATGAGGTCCCACTATCGAATTTAGGTAGAAAAATGATTGAGTTGGTGCGATTAGTGCTGACAGGGGCTGCTATTCATGTGATACCCCTTCAAGAACATTGGTGGCTTCAGTATCACCATTGAGATCACTCTCAAGATGGCCATGTCAATAATGCTTATTTGCTCTACATCTTTAGAGCAGCAAACAATAGCTTAGTTAGCTTTACTATTTAAGCTTGCAGTTCCTTGTTCTTTCAAAGCACTTATTCTTAAAACTCTCTATACATGAACTTCAGCCATTCAATACAAATTTTGTGGTCATTTTCCATGGCTCTTCAATGGTTGTGAGTATTATATAGTGATGAACATTAGATTCCAAGTTTTAAGGCACCTTACACTTTAGATTATTATTGAATTAGACTTTATGATAGATCATGAATATGTTTGATGAGACAATGATAGGTATGCATTCATGATAGTAAGTGATTATTAACATGAACAAATAAATAAAGCAATAAAAGAATTGAGTTAGATAAGCATATGCAAGAAGGACAATTGGATTGCAGGCCAGCTTTACTAATAACGTCTTTCGTTAAAGCAACAAAATTTTTGATTACACATGACTAAATTCAAAAATGTTTAACACGTTTACATTTTCTAATCACGTGCTCCAAGAAATACAACAACTTTTGTTCATGATCTTCAAAGGGCATGATATCTCACATTAAGGACCTAGCAACCTCAATCATGTCCTTAGCCTCTAACTGGGCTACCTAAACCTACTTAGTGAGATGGTGATGGTGGTCTCGATAATTCTGACATGCCTAATCAATCATCTATTGCCATTCTTATTCTCGATGCTCCAAGGCTCTCATTAGCTCCTTAATAAGGTCCTGACGAGTTTGTAATGATTGTTCTAAGTTTTGAATTCTAAGTGTTAGGATGTCATTCTCAACCCTGCCTGTTCTTTAGTCTTACACTTAAGCTTTGAGATGTTTATTTCTTATTTGGTAGGTTAATACAAAGGGGTGAGCCCTAATAAGCTTTTCCTTATTGACCTTAACCTCTTCTTTCCATTGATTTAGCTCATTCTTGAAGGCAACAAACTTTGCCTCCTATTCAGCTAATGACTTACTAACATGTCATTACTTGTTTGCTTTTTAAAATGCCATATAGCCCTTTTGTACATTTTTTGGATTCTTTTTGATAAGGTCTCTTTCTTTGACAACCCAATTCACCTTACCATCCCATAGGTAGAGATTTATTTCTAACTAACTTTTTTCCTCTTTTAAACAAGTGATATCTATGGTAAAAGCTGTTTTTTCTTGTTTGAATTCTCACTTGAGTAGTTTCATCTTAAAAAGAAACTTGTCAATTGGGACTTAGGTTATCTCAACATCAACTAGCGACAAGGTGTCGTTGCTCTACTTAGCGTACCTCAGAATCACAATGTATTCTCTCTAATAACTCTTCATGTAGTGAACCTCTCTTTAAGCATGGAAAGCTAACTTGACCTTTGACTTGTATTTTACTTCACCATATTTGAAGTCC
This sequence comes from Adansonia gregorii, assembly GCA_038382025.1. NCBI lineage: Eukaryota > Viridiplantae > Streptophyta > Magnoliopsida > Malvales > Malvaceae > Adansonia > Adansonia gregorii. The sequence continues at coordinate 35,623 of JBBYHO010050999.1, forward strand.
CAAGTTAAAGGTCTTGAAAGAATGGGATGAATTATTAGCATTAAAACTATCATAAAACTAGAAGAGGTGTATAACTGGTGCTTTCCCATAATTCCATAAGTGCCATATAACTTAGTCTCTGCATTTATATATGATTGATTAAAGGGATATCCATAGAGCTTTCCATGTAACCTCTTTTCCTCTGAGATTCTAAAGCTTTTCGACCCACTATTCCTCGAATTTGTCATAGGGCCATTCTTTCTCAAGAACTTCGAAGTGAAAGCTGAGGTTAAGAAAGATATTGTGCAATATTATCTTTTCTTTGACACAAAAATGGCTAACGAACAAAATATGAAGAACCAAGGCACATCTAATGAATTGACCAATCCCTTATTTTTTATAGAAGTTAAGCGATCAAATCGTCTTGATAATAATAGTGGGTGTGAGGTTGATATTATAGTATAATTGAGAGAAGAAATCTACTACTGCCACCTCTACATAGCCTAATGCTTGAATATGACCAACCTATATATTGCCAAGCATAAAGATCCTTAACTTTCCTAGCATGAGAAATGACTAGGCTAAGAAATACGCACTATTCTCTTTCTTCTTGACATGGCCATCTATTCATGACTCCGTGGTTCAAAAAATCTAAGCTAATCTTTTTTTGAAAGAGGGGGCTGCAACACTTAGTAATATATCCTATCAAACATGGCTTTCTCAATGTTGAGCAATACAGTGTATTCGTCGATGATATAGATCAAATCCTTCCAACTGAAGGTGAAGCATCGTATATCAGGTGCTAAAACTATGGCTAGCTGCAAAAGGTTGACAGCCAACTAGACTTGGAGTAAGAAGGCTATATCCCCATATCTCTTCATTAATGACTCCTTCTCCGTATTATCCTAACTAGCTTAAATGTGTTTCAACTCTTAGCAATCATTCCATCGGTACCTATTTTAACCATTTTGTTCATTGTCAAGATAACCGAGCTTGAGGACATCCCCATCTTGATGTTTGTCAACCCTTTAACCATGCTCTGACTACTTCAAATGGCTTGAAAACAAAAGCAAATTTTTGCTCCATGATAAACACCCCATGTCTAACATTGAACCTATAGCTAATTGTCCTATGATGATGACTATGATGGAATTATGACCACAATATCTAAAGAAACCATAAAAGAATAGGTTAGTGACAAAACAATTATAACAAACAAGAATAACGAACAAAAATGGAAACAAAAATAAACCATAAAAATTGCCTCCACAATAAGCGTTACAATGCCTAGAGGTGGACATGATATTTGGAAATATTATTAGAAGTGTATACGAACAACATTACTATGTGTGAGGGGTTAAAAAATCACCTTTATTAAGGTGAATGGCACCTCATGATGACAAAAACTAATCAACTAGGTGGTGACATCGATTCATATCCATTTAGGTATGTATCAAGCCATCGTTCGGATAGCATAACAGCTTATTTGGGTTAGATATGACTCTTTTAAGGCCATACAGGGCCTTATAGGTGATGTTATTTGCTTGTCACCACCCACTTATTAACAAAGGATTACCATCAATCAAACAGCATTACAGCATGACCCGACAAAAAAATGAAACATGAGATGTCTCTTAGGAAATGGAATGACAAACGCAAGTGACAATGTTTTTCACCATGGCCTATGCAACTATGGTGTATAGAAGTAAAGGTAAGAAGTGTTTATCCTTTGAGAAGATTTGGATTAAGAGTGATGAGATGTTAGCAAGGGGAAAGATTGTCAAACAAATTGCTCATCCAACAAATATTGGATGACCACCACGAAGTGACTAGAAACTTGGAGTCGCCACTGATCATTTAGGCTAGGCATAATCAGATGTTGATTGAAAATGATATTCTGAGTTACAAAACTTGAAACTTTGATTTCAAGGTCTTTGAGGCCCAAGGATTCATTGGTCAAGTTCTTGGGTTAGTTAAGTTTGGGGAAGAATTAGTGCCCTTACGATGCTCAAAATCAATACCCGTATGTCGCAACATGGTCCAGATATGAATCCTAGCCGAACCCAACTTAAATGGCCTTCGCTCCTATATTTATTAAATTTATTATTATTTTATATTCTCTTATTTGTATAGGCTATATCATTATTAACATCTTTTTATTTTTGGGGATTAGGTGGTCAAGATGAATCACTCACTCGACTTAACCTTAAATAGTCAGCATGAAATGACTATTTATTTGGAGTCGCCACCAATCTATTTGGGTTAGGCAAGATTGGCCACCAACTAGAGTTTGTATTTTGAGGGTTACAAAACCCTAGAATACAAACTCCAAGGCCTAAGATCATACCAGAGATCATATAAAAGGGTTCGAGAGTCAGTTACAATCACAAGTAAGGATTGACCCTCTCATGATGCTCGAAAATTGGTACTTTATTAATTATATGTTAAATTAAATTTTAATTTTTATTTGGTTTCAACATATGGCATTTAATTATAAATTCCCAAAATAATAATTTTTTTAAGATGAATTTATTATTCAATATTAGGAAGATAGGGTTTTAAAAATTTTGGAAGTCAAAATCTTTTTCGTACTCCATCGAAAGACCAATGGAACTTGAAAGCTTTTTATCATTCTTCTTTGTATCCCAATGAAAAACCAGAGGAACACAAAAGGTTTTAAAATTAAAAATATCTTTTACACCCCAGTGGAGGGCCAGAGAAATGCGAAAGTTTTTATTGTTATTTTTTTAATTTATAAAAATCTCAACTTCTATTTTGCAAAGGATAACTCGATATTAAAAAATCCGTAGAACCTCTCTTATATTTTGGGGGAAATTCTATGTATTATTTTAACTCAAAGACATAGCCTTAATTTTCTAAAAAGAAAATTTATATTTTATTGAAAGTATTATAAAACTTCCTAAAACTCAATAACAATCTAAAATGACGTGCTTGTTCCTAATGTGCTCCTTAGACACAAAAATATCTTTGTAATCACATCAGACTTGGTACTAGCGAAATTATCAAAATGCCTATAGGGTAAAACCTTCGACATGAAAGTATCCTGATACCCCAATGGACACCTAATGACCTTAAACGGCTATATGAATCCTAAACATTCACCTTTGGCATAAAAATATCTCGATGAAAAATTACAAAAATGCCCCTAGGTATACCTTCGACATAAAAGTATCCTGGTACCCCTAACAGACAGTAAAATGACCATGGAAGGCTAAATGAATCCTAAACATTCACCTTTGGCATAAAAACATCCCTGTGAACAAAACTACAAAAATGCTCCTACGGTATGCCTTCGATATTAAAGTATCTCGGCACCTCTAATGGATAGTAAAATGACTTTGGAAGGCTAAATGAATCCTAAACATTCACCTTTGGCATAAAAGCATATTGTTGAAGAAAACTACAAAAATGCCTCTAGGGTACGCCTTTGAATGAAAGTATCCCGGCGCCCCTAATGGACACTAAAATGACTTAAAATGCTAAATGAATCCTCAACATTCACATTTGGCATAAAAGCATCCTAATGGAAAAAATTATTAAAATGCCCCTAAGGTATTCCTTTAATATGAAAGTATCCTGGTACTTCTAATGGACACTAAATGACCTTGGAGGGCTGAATGAATCCTAAACATTCACCTTTAACATAAAAACATCTTGGCAAAAACAAATTATGAAAAAGCTCTTGGGGTATACCTTCGACATGAAAGTATCCCGGTACCTCTAATGGACACCAAAATGACTTGGAAGGCTAAACGAATCCTAAATATTCACTTTTGGCATAAAAGCATCCTAGTGAAAAAAATTACAAAATGCCCCTAGGGCATACCTTCAACATGAAAGTATCCCGATACCCTTAAGGGACTCTAAAATGACCTTGGAAGGCTAAATGAATCCTAAATATTCACGTTTAGTATAAAAACATCCAGGTAAAAAATTACAAAAATGGCTCTAAGGCATACCTTTGACATGAAAGTATCTCGGTACCCCTAATAGACAATAAATGACCTTGGAAGGCTAAATAAATCTAAGATATTCACATTTGGCATAAAAGCATCCAGGTAAGAAAAATTATGAAAATGCCTCTAAGGCATACCTTTGACATGAAAGTATCACAGTACCCCTAATGGACACTAAAATGACCTTGGAATGCTAAATGAATTCTAAATATTCACCTTTGGCATAAAAGCATCCCAATAAAAAAATTATGAAAATGCCCCTATGGTATACCTTTGGCATGAAAATATCCTGGTACCCCTAATGGACACAAAAATGATGGAAACTAGATGAACTTATCCTAAATATGCACCTTTGGCATAAAAGTCCCGTTACTATCTAGGACTCGATTTTAAAAATTTATCAAAGTGCCCCTAGAGTATACCTTTGACATGAAGTATCCTCGTACCCTAATGGACACTAAAATGATGAAAAGTATATGAAATTAGTCTAAATGGAAAGTTAAAAATTTAGGTTTGACTTGAAATGCAAAATTTGTAGTCAAGCCCCTAAATTTTTAAAAATTACATTTCGTACCCGTCGAAGGACCAAACAAATATGAAAGTTTTGAAAATTTCTATATCCATACAGAAGGCCATTGAAATAATAAAAATAATTAAAATTGATGAAATGTACATTTTGCCCCCTGAATAAGAAAATTTTCTATTTAGTCCTTACACTTTTTTAAACTTTCATTTTAGTCCCTATATAATAAAATAACCTAAAAGTTATAAAAATTACATGAAATTATGCATGAAGATGCAGCCAATATATCAACAAAGATTCGGCCACATAACTTGCCCAAATTTCTTTTTACAATTTACAAAGTTACCCTTAAACTTTATAAAATTACATTTTAACCCCTATATGGTAAAGTACCCCAAAAAATCATTAAAAATCATCAAACTAGCAAAGAATCAATGCAAATGCCATGGTAACAATAAGCAAAAAGGTTTGGCCAAGCATTTTTAGCCACAAAATATAATTTCTATATTTTGCAATTTAGTCCCTAAACTTTTTAATATTTACAAAATGACCCATAAAGTATTACAAATGCCTAAAATTTATTTACAAATACCCATTCAGAAATTTCATGGCTTACAAAGCTCTCAAGCAAGCCAAAAATGTCAAAAAAAACTTTTATAAATTTTACAATTTAGTCCCTAGGTTTACTAATATTACAAAATAATCTAAAAATCATGAAATTAAAATAAAAATAAGTACAAAATGATCATGAATGATTCCAATCAGATTTGGCCAAGATAGAAAACATGAAATACATACATGCTTTGACATAAAAACCATGGAAATAATCATAAATAATTATCATTAAACTTAAATCAAAGTAAAATCATAAACTAAATATAATATTATTTTAATCAACATATCAACATCACAATAACATGAAAGAAACATGAACATAAATACAACAAAATCAAAATCATAATAACAAGAATAATAGTGTATATATATATACACAAGATTTAACTAAAAATACAAAAATTTAAAGCCACCACGTTTAACCTTTCAACATGGATGAGAATCCATGAGCCTTAACATGATTTTGGCTTATGAATGAGGATGAAAATGAATCAAAATGAAGATGAGAAAAGATAAATGTGATACCTTAAGGAAAAACTTGAAAAACTAAGTGTTTTTTTTCTTCCAAGCTCTCTCTTTTTTCTTTTTTTTTTCTCTAGCCAAAAAAACCTCATATGAAGAAAAAAATCCTCATTTTGTAGAGGAAAGGGCGACAATATTGCTGCCCCAAATTGGAGTGCTGAATGGCCACTAATTTCTTTTTTTTTTTTGTCTTTTTTATGTGAAGATGGCTTGCTAGGTTGGAAATAATAAATGTTGTATCATAAGCCCATGCTCTTATTATCTTTTCTTGCAAGTAACTCTATTATCAAGCTCATGATGAAGTTGATCAGTTCATGTAATGGGTAATTGGGATGTAGCCAACTTGGTTAGAAAGTAATTGGGGGGAAAACAAGCTAGGTAGCATGTGACTAGTTGGAAAAAGTAAATAAAATTAAATTAAATAAAACTTTCAAAAATCAAAATAAAATTTGAATTACTGTTAATTGATCATAGACTAAAATTTTAGAAATGAAATGGTGCAAAAGATCCTAATTGGAAGTTAAAAACTATAAAATTTTATGAGAAATGCCTTACTGTAAGAAAATTGACATATATGAAAAAAATTAAAACTCATGAAATAAATTAAAATTTTCAAAACTGTTTTAATGGGAGTTAAATGACAATATTAGATGAATTTTAAAAATTTTAAGCCAAAGAAAATTCCCCCGAAAACATTTATGGAATAGAAAACTCGATTTTTTAGAAATAAGGGAATTTCAAGGAAAAAATCAAAAGTCATGGAAATCAATGAATTTTTGAGAACTAAATTAAGGTGAATCAAATAATAATATTTAATGAATTTCAAAATCATAAACTAAGAAAAATCACCCCAAAAATATTTACAGAGTAGAAAACTCCGTATTTTAAAAACAGGGAGATTTCAAGAAAAAATTCAAAACTTATGAAAATGAATGAATTTTTGAAAACTGAATTAATTTGGATCAAATAATAATATTACATGCATTTTAAAAATCATAAACCAAGAAAAATCACCCCCAAAACATTTACAGAGTAAAAAAACTCCATATTTCAAAAATAGGAAAATTTCAAGAAAAAATTCAAAACTCATGAAAATGAATGAATTTTTAAAAACTGAATTAAGGTGAATCAAATAATAATATTTAATGAATTTTAAAAATGATAGAGCAAGAAAAATCACCTTGAAAATATTTTTAAAATAGAAAAATCCATAATTTGGAAACAAACGAATTTCAAGAACAAAAATTTAGAACTCATGAAATTAAATGAATTTTTCAAAATTAATTTAATGTGAATCAAACAATAATATTGGATGAATTTTGATGTTTGAAACTCGAGAGGATTCACCAAAAATTTTATGAGTAAAGAAAAACTCGTATTTCGATACCGAAAAAAATTATGAAATTTCATTGACACTAAAGTAAAACAAATTCAAGACCATATATTATTTAACATTAATTTCCAAAGTGAAGAATATGAACTTGTTAAATTTTAAAAATAGATTAACAAGAACCAAAAGTAAAATTCACGAGCATGATGCTCGTAAGACTATAAAATTTAAAATTAATTTGCAAAATTTACAGTTTGGGACTTCAAGGGAGAAACTACTAATAAATTTTTTTGCTTGAATTTTTATGATTTTTTAGGGTGCGTATTGGCATAAATACTGTACAGGTATCGGTATAATTATACGACAGTCAACTTTCAAGTTTAATGAAAAAATCTCTAGAAATTCCTAAAAATGGGAAATTTGATTGTGATATCTTGTGCAGAGATAAATTTCCAAATTTTTGACAAGAAAAGATAAAAAATGATTTTTTCTTTTAAATATTCGTCCTATATAGTTAAAATTAAAAAATCAGAATATGACTTTTTTATCATGTGAAATTACGATTATTTAAATTATGACTAAAAAGGTCTTGAAAATATCTTGTTCATCTGAAAAATTTCAATCTCGATGAGGATGACCATTAAGTTCTTGATCTCGGATATTCAAGATTATTGAAAATGAAACCCGGATAAAATTAGGTGTCTACAGCTGCCCCTCTTTGACCGTTGCTGAGAATCAAAAACAAGAAAAAGACCAAATAGACACGATTTCGTTTAGGTCATTAAGCTTTGAAAATTAAACTCAAGAAGGAAATAAAAGCTAATTAGCCCTAAGAGATTTTTTAAATTAAACGGCGACTAGGGCGAGACCTACGTCATGGGTAGCTTAGTGAGACAAAACCATGCTGGTCAACAAGCAAAAGGAGTTAATTAGGATAAAACCATTTAAGTTAATACAAGCAAGAGGTTGACTGAGGGAAAACCTATAGGTCAACGAAGATATGGTCGACTAAGACAAAATCTATAAGTTAATGAAAATAAAAGGTTAACTGGACAGAACCAATAAGTCAACAAATGAAAAGGGTTAACTAGTATAGGACTGATTAGCCAACAAATTAAAAGAGTTGACCAGGATGAAGTCAACATGTCAACTTAGGTCAGTATTGATTAGGATGAAATCAAAAAATCAACACAGGTAAGGTTTAACCAGGTTGAAGCTGACAAATCAAATTAGGTAAGAGCTAATTAGGATGAAACCAACAAATCAACATAGGTCAGGTTTCATTGGGATGAAGTCGACAAGTTAACTTATATAATAGTTAATTGGGATGAAATTGACAAATGAACATAGGGAAGGTTTGACCGGGAAGAAGTCGACAAGGCAACTTAGATAAGAGTTGATTGGGATAAAATCGGTAAATCAACATAGGTAAGGTTTGACCAAGACGAAGCTGATAAGTCAACTTAGAAAGAGGTTGATCAAAAATTGATAAGTTAACATATAAAAAAAGTTGACCAGGATAAAATTGACAGGTCAACAATGGTAAGGGTTGATTGGGATGGACCTATAAGTCAACAAAGGTAAGGGTTGACTGGAACAAAACCTACAAGTCAATAAATAAAAAAAGGTTGACTGGGATAAAGTTAATAAGTCAACAAGGATAAAAAGGTTGACTGAGACAAAGTCGACAAGTCAACAGAGAGAAAAGGTTGACAGGGACAAAGCCAACAAGTCAACAAGGGTAAAAATTTGATTGGGATAAATTGACAAGTCAACTGGATAAAAGGGTTAACCAAGAGAAAGCCGATAAGTCAACAGAAAAGGTTGATCAGGACAAAGCCGACAAGTCAGTAAGGAGAAAAGTTTGATTGGGACAAAGCTGACAAGTCAACAGAAAGAAAAGGTTGACTAGGACAAAGCCAATAAGTCAACAAATTAAAGGGGTTTGGGATAACATTTGAAGTTCAATCAATTTAAAAAGATAAAGCACTTACCATTCAAGTTTGAGGCAACAAGCATGATTGTTGCTTTCCTTCTACATCATGCTTACCTTTTCTTGTAAATTATTGGATGCAAATGCATGCATAGTGCATATGATGACTTGACTATATTAAGGGCATTTTTGAATCTATTTTCAAAGATATCTTTTTCTTTTGAAAGTGTGATTTTACTTACAATTGAAGGCATTTTCAGAAAATGTTGTAAACAATTTTGAATTTTCCTTAGGTAAGAGAGTTAGTGTGAACCTCAATTTGAAGGTGTTTTCATAAGATAGTATGGATATCTCCCTTCTTTTGTCAAAAAAAGCTCGTGTCTAAACTTGAAGTTGAAACTTCTGCCCATACTTGGAGTTGAAGGTTTAAATCATTATCTGGTTATCACATGTTTATCCCATGAAATCCTTCTTCTAATCTTTGTTTAGGGATCTAAGAATTATTTAATTTTCCTAAAAGGTCATCAAATATAATATTAATGTTTATCAACTCAATAATACAGCTTTATCAATTAGATAAATATATGCTTGAGGCATGCTAACAAACTTCTATTGAAATCATGACAAATATCATGACTTATCAAAATTTTAGGATTTACAGAATGAGGTCACTTTCTTATTAACCTGAGGCAAAAGTTTACTTGATCAAAATCTATGAAAATTCCAAAACTATTTTGACCATAGATTTGCCAATATCAAGGAGAATAAAATGCTATCTTCTTCATGATGTTTAAACTTTCTTGTGATTGATGATCACCATTGGGACCTTTCTGAATGAAATGAAAAAATGAATTTAAAAGGACAAATAGGGTGGCACTGGTAAAAATTTGTCTTGAAGAAATTGATATGACAAAGTAGAGGTTTACCGAGACCAAATTCAGATGGATGTTTGTTTAAAGAATTCCTTGAAAGGTAAACAATCAAGTTATAACATCCTTTTAATCTTTAAATACAATAGGCTGACAGGTGTTAAACTAATGCTAGTAAACATCGAGACACAAAAAATTGACCTTGATAAGCATTAATTCTCAAGGTTAAGTACAAAGTTTTGAAAGGTTATTTAGAAAAGAATCAATGTCAGGGCATTTAACTCAACCTTTTGTTGAGGTCATGAAATTTTCAAAGGTTTGGGGTCATTTTTGAATCAGAATGGTAGGTTCTCTCTGATTGGTGACTATTTTTGTTAATTTAGGAGCAATTCTTAGGCCTTTAAGCCAGCCCCATCATATTATTAAACACTCAAAAATCATTAAAAAAGATGAAATTTTAAAAGCTTCCTAGAAATAGCCCAATAACCCAAATAGCTATGTCTGATCAAAATGGACTTTGTTGGTACATAATGTAGGTCCTATTCAAGGTATGGAAAAAAAAGGATAAATAGGCCCAAACAAAGTGTTCAAGGGTAATTAAATCAAGGATCAATTTTGTTCAGAAAGAGTTAATTTCATCATGTCTTTCAAGATGAACAAATCTTTTTTCTTCTATGACATTTATTTTCTTCATTTTTCTTTATCTCTTATTTTTCTTTCTTAAAAAACTCCACCGTTTTTATTCTAAAAGAACTTAAAATTTTCTTCATTCTTCATTTGGAATATTTGAACTTGAACTTCAAACTTTCTTTTTTGTTTAAAATTGACTTCATGATGTCTGATTTGTTCTTCTTGTAACCTTATAATGGAAGATGCCCTTTCTAATCTTGAAGCATTGCTTCACTTGCCCCTTAGTGTGGAGGGTGATCTTTGATTAGGGTTTAGAGAAAGAAATAAACTATCAGGCTCAAAAAGGGCAGCAAAAGGAATAATTTTCTATATTTAAGAAAAGTTAAGAAAGAAAGCCATTTTTCATTTCAAACATAGCCATTTGAACTGGTCAAGCATTTATATTGGAAAAAAAAGGTTATTTTTTTTTCAAAATCATTATGAATACTTCAATAGCATGATGCTGCACATAATAAAGGCTTAAGATATACCCTTCAATATGATTGCCTTTATAAATACCAACAACTGGTTGAGCCTCTAAGAAAATCAGATTGGCTTGGAAAAATTCTCAAATCTCATATCTTATGTATCAAAAATTGGTTTAAAACAGTTTTGTTCAAAAGGGAAATAAGATTTTGGTTTATGTTCACTCACATTCTTCGTGAATTGAGGATTTGGAAGAGTGTCATGAAAATTATAGCAAAAGATTACTAAAATAAAAGAAATTTAGAAATTAATATCATTATTTTAACACATGACAAACTATCTACATCTGAATCTTTTAGAAGCATAAACCTATTTGTTTAGCCTTCAAGGATCTAGAGAAAAGAATATTTAGGTGTGGAAAGTTTATGGTGGTGAAAGGTTTATAGATGAATGTTTGAGAGAATTATTTATGTAGAAGTGAAGGACCTTTCTGAGAAAGCTTAAACTAATGGTGATTACCTACTAAAGAAAATTTTTTTCCAAAATATTCTCATTATCCTAAATATTGGAAATCATTATAAACAAAATTCATGGTTAGTGAAGTATACATACTATTTACAAATCAAAATTCATTTCATAGAAAATATACCAAATTTTGAAGTTGAGATAAAAATTGCCCCTGATTGGCATACTACCAAAAAGTTGATGACCCTTAGACTAATCAGCCTTAATAGTCGTCCAACCAGTCTTAGAATTTCACTAAATTGTTATCCTCCATGGCTGAATTGTAGCTGAGCTAACGGAACATTACATTAAACTCTAAGTCTTCAAAATTGAGAATTCCACAAGATGCATGGTTATTTCTTTTCATCACAATTATGCCACGAGGACAACCATTATATGACTTTTTACTATTCCTTAACAGAGAAGATGAATCCAAAAGCTCATTCCATAGCAAAGAATCATTCAAGTAATCCAAGTTGGAATTTATAGCAACCTGTGATCTCTTACCAATCATGCTGATACTCCATATTATCTTCACATTGAATAGCATGCATTGGTTGATGGAATCCTTAGACAAAAAATGTTACACCCTGGCACTTGAATTATACCACCTTAGGTAGAGAGTTACCTAGGTTTTATTGGAATAGCAGAGATTATCTCATTCTGTTAAGGTCATTGAACAATAAAAAGCTAAGGTTGAGGACACTGTCCGAATAGATTTCTTTTCTCAACTTCTTAAGGTCCTATTAGCTATGATAGAATTACTTTTTTGTCTTAAATCTACTACCTGTCACCCTTTCGTTAGTATGAATATGTATTATGGGACTAGCTTCCATATACTAACATAAAGTGGTTGTATCTCAGCTTGCACTTCCCCGTATCCTCGGCATAAGTATTCGTAATACCTTCTGACTGTTAGTAAACTGGTTTCCTTATCTTGAGTGGTTCCATTGAACTTAAAATTTGTGCTTGCATTTTTTTCCTTATTGTATGGTATCTTCCATTTAGTGATTTGTTATTTCACCTTAAACTAGTAAAAAAAAACTTAAATCAGTTTGCATGAATAGGTATGTGTCTTGATAGTATTAATCTTTATTGACGCCCTAGTACGATAGTCAATGAATTAAAAAAATTACATAAAAAAATAAATGAATGAATGAATGAATGCATGAATGAGTGAATAAATGATGGAGTAAAAGGGGTAGCATTTAATGAAATAGATTGGATGTCACAAAATTATCTAAGAACCAGATATAAAGATTATTGTACAGGCAGGAATCCAAAAAATTCAAGTACTATTTCATGAACCATAATTCTCGAACTTATCCATTGACTATAGGCTACATAGCTATATTTACAAGATTTAAAAGCAAAGTAACAAAAAGATTTAATCTTGCAATCACTACATTTTCCTAACTATGTTAGTGTTTCTAAAGGATTTTTGTAGACCTATTAATTCATTTTTTTCAATCATTTTTTGACCTTTATATTTGCAAAATTTGACAAGTAGCCTAAAAATTATCTTTAAAGTTATTTCATTGCCTTTGTATTCTAATACTTCTAATAACATGATCTTTTTCTTTTTTTTCTTCTTTTTTTATCCCATATAAACCCTTAACCATTTTTATCAATCTATTGAGTAGATTTTTTGTTCCTCAAACTTCGTGATCAAACTTTTCTTAGATGAACTCTGGCATGCAGACCCTTGCCTCTAAATCATCACCCATGTCTTGATCCTTAAAATACAATAAATGAAACAAATTAGTGCATTACAAAAATTATGAATGCACGAACATATAAGAATGTGAACTTTGCAGGTGCATGAATGAATTTGTAAATTTCTATGGGATATATATAAATGCGATGCCATGAATAAAAAAAACTCTTTCGTAATATAACAAATTAATAAAAGTAAAATATATCAGAATAACGCAACATACAATTAATAATATAAAGAAACTCAAATCATAACAGTAAAGGGTTAAAAGCGTTCCCCTATGTGTACCTAATTTGGTATCCTTTAGAACTGGGTATGGCTCTAACTAGGTGAGTGTCCTATAGCTCATTACATGAGGTTTGGATTAGACATCAAATAAGTCCTTGAATTGTTCCCTAAGTCTAGAAAGAACTGAGGAGGTACCCTAATCCTTACCCATTGCAGGTTTATGTCAGAAAGGGTTTAATTCAAGTGGTAGTATCTTCCATGCCCATAACGAGGCTAATACCTCGGGCATATATAGGAATTTACACCCGGTAGGCTTTTCATTGGCCCAAACAGAGGCTAACACCTCAGAAGGTAGAGCTACTTCATCCTGTCCTAAAATATTAGGTACCTATGCCCCTTCCATATATGAATAAGAGAGTCTAATGCATATGCATTTGCACGATGTGTGTGGGGGAACAACTTACCTCTCATGACTTAACACTTTTAAAAATAGTAAAAACCCCTATCCTAAATTCCCCTAAAAAATAATGCCGTAAAAAAAATAAAAGGGTTAGTGAAAAATATGAAAAATATATACTAAAATTTATAAGTCAAAATACAACAAAAAAATTATTTTAAAAATATTGAGAATTATAGTTAAATATTAGTTGAAACCAAATTAATCAAAATTTAGTTAATACGTAATTAATTTTAGGCCTAACTCTCTAACTATCCCTAGTGGAGTCACTAAGCTATCGCAACGTGGTCCAAATACGAATCCTAACCAAGCCTGACTTAAATGGCCTTTGCTCTTATATTTATTAAATTTATTATTATTTTGTATTCTTTTATTTGTGTTAACCTTGAATTTAGTTTTGATATAACAAACAAACTTAAGCTAAATTAATATACGGCCTTGCACTTCTGTTTAA
>JBBYHO010051104.1:0-43274 GCA_038382025.1 Adansonia gregorii
CGGTGTCGTAAGTCGAGAATCTGTATTTTCTCGTTCTTGTCGTGACTCCGAAGAATGGTCTTAATCAAAAAGACATTTTCGAGTCAGGATGATATTTTAAGTCGTACGCACTCTTAGATCCGTGAGGATCCACCCTGGGGTACGTCGCGACAACTAGTGCTAAAATGGCTCTATTTTGGTGTTTTGATGGGGTTGCTTTTTTGCATAGCCATTACTGCAATTTTTTTTCCATGGTTTTCCTTCTTGAAAGTATCATGAATTGTTCATAAACTTTCTAAGAAAATCAAGCTAAAATTATAGTTGAAAACCCTTCAATTCCAAGCCATATCGGGGTGCACTATGTCTATGTGATGGATGCAGCTTGTTGTCTTTCTTTGTTTGACCTTGGTGTGGCATAAATGGCAGCAAGATGTTGATGCAAATTTGTCATATTTTCAGTGAGGAAGACAATAGTATTTGAGTTGAATTAGAATGGCTAAGATAGCCATGCATGGAGTAGACTCTTATTTGGACTAAAAATCCCTGAGAGGTTGTGTTCCATTAAAACTCTTACTTATTATGAAACATCTAATTATTCAATTGTTTTAATTTTCTTAAATTGTTTAAGATATAAATTAGATAATATAATAAGCATGAAATTAAAATCCAATTAAATTATTTAATTGAAAAATATATTTAATTTAAATGATTAATCCTACTTGTAGTAGGATTTTGTTCTAATATGATTAAAATAAATGTTGATCGTGTAAGAAAATTATTTTTTTAATTAAATTAAATATGGCCAAGTACTGAGACTTTGAAAAGTTGGAAACTACTTTACTAAATGGTTTAGGAAATATTACATGCTAAATAATTTATCTAAATTAAGACAAGTTTCTAAAGGTTAGATAATGTCCTAATTAAGAGAAACAAACTAAAAGTTAGGTAATGTCCAATTTAATGTCTTAAAATTTTGTTTTTGGAAAACAAGTTTCCTAAAATGAATAGTTTATGTAAATAAGACAAAGCTATCTAAAAGTTAAATAATGTCCTAATTAAGGCAAACAACATAAAAGTTAGGTAATAAACAATTTAGGATAAGTTTCCTAAAAGTTAAGAATTTAATTAAAAAAGTGTTTTAATTTAAGAACCAAAATTATTAAATAATTTAATAAATCAACTTAAATTATTTGATGAGGTTTATGCAAATAAAACATAAGATCACTAAGTGATATTGACTATGTTTATTTTGTTTCATGCTTATTATATGATTATGTTAACATGAGGATGATTATAGACTAGACCTTTGTATGACTAGTTATGGATGGTTGAATTTTTCTTTTGATATTTATTTTATAAATAGTGTTTGTGAACCCTGCCCTTTTTTTTTTAATTTTGGGTTGCAAATTCTCTTCTCACCTAACTCCCCTCGAATGTAACTTGAAGTTTCTTACAATGATATGCAATAGTTATATAAGACTTGTAGATTTAGATTTAGGTTAAGATTAATTTTTATGTAAATCCAAGATTTAAAAAAGATGGCATCCAAAAGAAAGGACCAAGGAGATGATCATTAAGACTTACAAAAGCCTTGTATGATATCTTTAGGAATTTGACCAACTAATTTCCTAATGGCTCAAGAAAACTAAATAGATAAAGTCTATAGTCATCCTAGTAGGTTGAACGTGTTAAATTTATTTTTGAATTTATATGAGATATATGATTGAATAAATGCTAAGCATGCTAATGTAATTAGACATAAGATAAATGATTAAAAATCCCTCACAAAATATTGAGCCCATGCCTAAGCATGATCAAATGCCTTTAATTGTTCATAACAAGATACCTGAGTTTCGGCCACAAGGATTTGCTAGGTCGCTCAAGATCCTTTCTACCTAAATGACTTGAGTTATGAATAATGGGTCTTAATTAATTATTGTTGTATGGTTCAAATGTGTTGCACTTAACCATATGACTTTAGAGGTGATGGTTAGGTAAAAGGCATATGTTGTATTTAAGTAAAGAGCTGCCACCTAATTGATCTAGGAGTTACGTAGAGATGTAATCAGTAAACTAAGTTACCTAACCAATTAACTTTTACATGATTTTTTGAGTCACTCAATGTTGTGTAAAGGTGAAAGATGTGCCTAACTCATTAAGAAGATTCAAATGTTGAACTTCTTGGATTATGGTTAGGGCTATAATCTTGATAAAATAATAAGGACAGTCATTAAAGTTGTAAAACCTCACTTAATAATTGAAATTGCAAATTATTAATTATAAAATATTTTGGTTCATAATGGATACAAACACAACATGACCAATAGACTATTGCTAAGTAGCATATGTGATACTAGTAAGTCTTCATGGGCCAGATCCATTGACTAAGCCCATATTGAATGGCATATCCAAGAATAGCCTATTAGGTCAGGAGCAATCTATCAAGTTCATATTAATGACCTTGATCAAGCCATATTATGATAATGGTTAGTATAACCATTAAACTTTGAAAGAAGCAAGTAGCGATTTAATCATAACGAGAGGCTCGACATCCTTAAGGAATTATTCTTAAGCAAGATATCAGAAAGTAACCTAATCAGGCCTCATATGATAGGATGCATTTAAAAAACTTGAGCACTTTAAATTGATTCTGATCTAATTATGGATAAAGAGCTGGGATAAAGAGCAGAGAAATGACTTGAAACGCAAAAAAAAAAAAAATGTTAAAAGGGTGGAGTTAGGATTCTAAGGTGCATTTCGATGCCTAAGTCAGTTATGGGAGCTAAGTGCTTTAAGTAGGAAGGAAATAAAGAGAGCGTTCATGCCTTACCTTGGGGCTTTTTTGCCCCTTTTATACTTAGGTGTTCTATACGGCTCATATTACATGCCCTTTCATTGTCCAAGTACATCTGGGTGTCAGACTACTAGTCCTTTGGTCATAATAGTTGTATTTGTCAAAGAGTGTCGATAATCCCTTATTGGTTTAGAACAAGAGTCGCCTTATTTGGGACGTACTATTCAATGGTCCTATTGGTCTTAAAACATACTGTTCAATGATCCCTGTCGGGCAAATAGGTATGCATATCATTGTTCAAAATGCAATGCATTTTTGGACAACCAGCAAAATTGAGCGATCAGGCCCTTGGGGTATAACAACCTTTTTATGCATAAGCTGGGTAAGTGCCAAAAGAATTTGCCCTAATCTTCTTCAAGAGCATCGACTACCATGAGAGAGATTTGATTCTTTTAGGAATTAAAATACTTCTATTCTTCCGTGTAGACCCATCTATAATTAGTCACGGTTTGAAATTTTAAAATTTTTTGTCAATTTTCAGGTCGAGTTAGACTCAAAAAATTATTTCACGATTCATTATATTATTAAATAATAAAATTTTATTTTTATATTAATATTGAAATATTTTTATAATTAAATTTAAATAAAAATATTATTTTATTATTAAATAGCACTTTAAGCTAGTTAGATCATATAACTTGAACTAGAAAAAATGATATATCTAAAACCAAATTCGTACAAACCAAATCTACTAAACTGAACCAATAGCCTAATCTTTGTATAGGTCTACTTTGACTCATATTTAAAGATCAAAATATTTCTGGATGTCTTATGTTCCATTTAGATGGCGTACTAGTCGGAGTGGCTTTAGAGCACTAGTCAATATATGCATCACGGGGTTCTTGCTAATTGGTTTCATCATGTACCCTATTTCTCAATAATCCATTGAGTTGGACCAAATCAAACTGATTTGAATTCAAAAAAATATATATTATATATCTAAAATTCAATTCATACAAATCAAATCTATTAAACTAAACCAGTAGCTGCTTATATAATTTTACTTCCACTCATATATAAAGATCAAAATCATTCCGGATGTGTTATGTTTGATTTAGATGGTGTAGAATTTAAAAAAAAATTATATATCTAACATTCAATTCATACAAATCAAATCTATTAAACTAAACCAGTAAGCTGCTTGTACAATTCTACTTCCACTCATATATAAAGATCAAAATCTTTTTGGATGTGTTATGTTCGATTTAGATGGTGCAGTAGTTAGAAAGAAATAGTCAATGTATGTGTCACGTTTTATCATTTGGTGCTTGCTAATTAGCATCATCTTTTTCCCTATTTCTCAATAACCCATCTTTTTGGGAGCTTCTACCATACGTTCCTTAAGGAGCGGTTGTGGTTAGCTCCAATGACCAGTTGCCATAATTTTTATTTAAGGTTTTTTCACATATATTATTATATAATAATATATAAAATTATTATAATTACATAAATCTGTTATAAGTCACATAAACCATTATCATGAAAAAGAAAAATTTTGAATTACTAATAAATATTATAGTTGCATAAATTATATTATCTATTACATAAATTATTATGATTGTTAATATAACTCAATATTACATATTTTGTTATAATTACACATACACATTATTTATGCACATAAATTAAGATAAAAGATAATAAAAGGTATAATACAAAAATTTATTATATTTACATAAAAATTTTGTAAGTTATAAAAATTATTACAATTAGGTAATAGAAAATAGTATTACATAAAATATTATAATTACATAAATTATATTATCTATTACACATGTATGTTATCATAAGTAATGTGAATAAGTATTACATATTTTTTTTATAATTATATATTTACCTTATTTACTTACAAAAATTATGATAAAAGATAATAAAAGTTATAATATATAAATTTATTACATTTACATAAAAATTTTATAAATTACATAAATGCATTATCAACAGGTAATAAGAATACTATTACAGAAAATATAATAGTTACAAAAATTATATTATCTATAACATATGTTTATTATCATCGGTAAATATAAATACATATTAAATATTTTTATGTAATTTGTGTTATATATAATGTATTTCTGTAAAAAAATCTTTGAAGGTAATGTATATATGTAATTTGTTACATATAAATATTACTAAATTTACATATAAACATTACATATTTACATTAAAAAATTATCAAATCTGTAATATATGTATGTAAAATATTTTTTTAAGAAAATTAACTATAATTTTCTAGAAATTATATTATTTATTAAATATATTATATATGTGGGAAATTATTTTTTATTTTTTAGGAAATATATTATATATGCAAGAAATTAATTTTTTGTAGTAATTTTTGAAGTGAAAATTTTTCATATTTTTATTTTAATAATTTATTTGGGTATATTAGTAATAATCATATTATATTAAGAAAAAAATAATTTTCAAATAAAATTCATATTTTTTATTAGTTAGTCAAATTACAACTAAATATTATAAAATTTACATATAAATATTATAATTTACATAATGTTTATATGTAATTTATGTTATAAGTAATGTATTTGTGTAAAGAATCTTTGAAGGTAATGTTTGTATGTAATTTGTTATATATAATCATTACTGGATTACATATAAATATTAAAAAGTTTACATAAAAACATAACCAATCTATAATGTATTATGTAAAATATTCTTTTGAGAAAATTAACTTTAATTTTCTCAAAATTATTTTTATTTTTATATTATATATGAAGGTTTGCATAAAAACAAGCTCAACAACTAACTATGTAGGCTCGAATTCAAAATAGTGATTGAGCTTCTATCAAAAGTTTATCATAAAATATATTATATATATACTAACCCTCACCCTACACATAGATATATTATGTCAAGAGTTGGTTCCCTTGTAAAAGAACCGACTCCCACATTTTATATTATATATACAATATATTATATATATAATATATTATATATAAATTATATATATTAAAAAATTAAAAGAATATATATTATATATATGATATATAATATAAATTATATATAAATTATACATATTATATATATTATATATTATATAATGCATATAAAATATATAATATTATAAACACAATATAATAATATATTATATGTAATAAATATAAAAAATATTTTACACCAAATAATGAATTACTATTTAAAAAATAATATTTATTAAAAATTTTTATATTAAATCCTAAATTATTTTTAAAATAATTAAAAATAATATATATTGTATATAAACTATATAATATATATTATATTAATATATATCCTATAATAAAAATAAAAATCTTTTTATTAAATCTTAAATTGCTATTTAAAAATAATACAAATAAAATATATTTTATACTAAATGCTAACATGCAAAGGCAAGTGAAAAGCAAAAGGGATTACAAAAAAAAATATTTAGGAAGAATTACAAAAAGGTAAAAGATAATAATAATAATTATTAAAAATAAAAGAAAAAATAATTAAAAAAAGGAAATGGTAATTATTAGAATTATTAATAAAAAATTATAATTATCATTTTACCTTTATTTTTCGTCTAATCTTTTTGCTGTCTTTATCTATAGTAGTAATTTAGTAGATGTTATAAATTATATATATTACATTATAATATTTATTTTTTACTGTTTATTTTTTTGTTTGCAATCATAAAGCTTAAAAAATTTTTACCTAAACAAAAATTTTAAAAAATAGTGAGTTATGATTATCTCACTATAAAAGAATAATTAATTGTATTTTTTATTTTTTGCTTATAAGTTTATTTTTTGTTTCTATTGGAATGTCATATTCTTACTATACAAAAATAATCAGCTTCAGCATATATAAAGCTATGCTCAAGGTGCTATCGATCATATATGAACATGACTGCTTCATATATGTGCTTTACATTTAGTTGTAATGTGTCATACATATAGTTATAATAAGTCATACATTTAGTAATTATTTTTAATATAAAATATTCCTAATACTTTATTATATATTATATATTATATTATTATGTTATTTTTATAATATTATATATTATTTTATATATGTCTTATATAATATATATTATTTTAAATTTTCAAAAATAATTTGGATTTAATATTAAATATTTTTTATTTTTTGTTGTTTTTAACGAGTTTTTTCAAAATTTAATATGAAATATTTTATATTTTATAGTTTTTTGTATATATTATATTATATTATATTATATAATTTATATCATATATATTATTTTTAATTATTTAAAAAGTAATTTGATTTAATATTAAATATTTTTTAATTTTTTTATTATTTTTATATTAATCTATTATTTAATATAATTTGAGATTATTTTATAATTTGAGATTTAGTGCAATATTTTTAATATATATAATTAATATAAAATATATGTAATTATATAAATTATATATAATTTATGGGGGTTGATTCCCTTACGAAGGGAGCTAATCCCCAACATATATATTGTTATAATATATTATATATAATATATATCATATAATATATTATATATAGCATATATAATATATATTAATTTAAAATTTAATATAAAATCTATTTTTATTTTTTATTATTTGTAAATGGTAATTCGGGATTCAATATAAATTTTGTTTGTTATTTGTAAATGATATTTTAAAATTTAATATAAAATATATTTTTATTTTTTGTTATTTTTAAATAGTAACTCAAGGTTTAACAAAAAATATTTTCACATATTTATTATTTCTAAAAACTACTTTATATATATAATTTATATTTATAATTTATATATTTAGCTTATATATATGGAAGAGTCGGTTCCAACATTAAGGGAAAGTAAGGTTAAATTGTAATTATAATCTTTTTATTAATAATTCTAATAATTGATTTTTTTTTCTGAAATAATATTTCTCACTTTGTATTTGTGTAAAACTTATCACTTCATTT
Organism: Adansonia gregorii; assembly: GCA_038382025.1. Lineage (NCBI taxonomy): Eukaryota > Viridiplantae > Streptophyta > Magnoliopsida > Malvales > Malvaceae > Adansonia > Adansonia gregorii. The sequence continues at coordinate 7,754 of JBBYHO010051104.1, forward strand.
CACTTTTATAAAATTCTCCACATCCAAAGGCTCATGTTGTTTGATGATGGGAAGCTGATTTAGGAAACGTCTCCTAAAATTTTCCCATCTTTTTATCCTGGTTTTAAAAAAGATGATTCAAATAAAAATTCTCTAATAAAATTGATTTACTTTACTTTCTCTGGTTAGGATAAATTTAAAAGACAATGTATTCCATGTTACAGACACTGTATATAAGTTACATAAATTAGTAGGGCAATTGTCCTTGGCCCTGGAGCTTGAATTGTAATTTTGGTCATGCAACTATAAATTCTGTGAATAAATATTATATGTAAAAAATTAAGTCATCTCCTTTCTTTCTTTTTTTTTTTTGTTTTTATGGAAGAGATCGTAGCTTGAAAATAACAAAGAATTATATATATTAATATTCAACTTATAAATTTATTGAATACCAACCTATTACATAAATTAACTGAGTTAAAATTTAAATTTTAATTCATAATCTTTAACAAAATTAATTAAAATAGGGTTTATTTAACCGTTTCCTTTAGCGTGGGTTAAGAATTATTTATTTGATATTTTAACAAAATTTTTTATATTCAATATACTATGATTGAATTCAAAAAAAAGAAAAAAGCACCGTGTTGTAACAATGACTAATATTTCCTTTGAAAAAATCCATTGCCACTAACACCACTAGGTACTACCAACCCGCCCCCGACCACCATAAATGTCCCAACTTTTCCCATTATTTCAACCATACGAGAAAAGAGAGTTGGCTGATAAGGAGAAACAAAGAAATATAGCATGGAAGTTTCAGCGGGAAAGGCTCTAACTATAGGAGCTATAATTTCGCTCATAATTCTTTTGGGCGCGAGTCAAGGTGGAACAACAGCTGCTTCTCTGACGAATTTTAGTGGCAGTAGTGACCGCTTCGCCACCATCGCTACTAACATGGAGTTGGAATTCTTGATGGACTCCGAAATCGGAAGAATGCTTGCCGGTGTAAATAGCCAGGTAACGAAGGGCACCGAGAACCCTGATGAGCCCGCCGTGGATTGTGGGAGGGGAAACCCCTATAGGCGTTGCACCCCACCTGGAAACAAAGATCAGAAAATACCGGAAAAGTGCGCAACATACAAGAGAGGATGTCCGACTCCTTAAAAATTTTTTTTCCCTATCATAATTAACTAGACTTATACCCCCTTTTTGGTTCAGTAAATTTTGATTGCTTGTGTTCTCCATCGTAATTAATTAATTAAGAGTTATACTTCCTTTGTGTTGGTTTACTAGTAAATTTCGATTGCTTGTATTCAATTTCACATGATACTAAAAATATGCTCTTGTTACGTATAAATTTTTAATAAGATGATTATAATATACAAATGATCCGATCTTTAAGTCAAGAGCCTTAAACTTTAAAGTGAATCAATATCAAATATTATGTAAAATATTCTCAATTGGGATAACTGTTAAAATAAAAATGTCTAAATGTCTAAAATTATCAAATTTTATCTATACAAAAGATAACTTTCAATTATTAAATGACACGTAACGACAAACTAAGAGTTATTCGAATAATATCAGTTTGCCCCCACAATTTCAAATACAATATAATTGCATGAAAAAAATAATTAAAACATAATACAAAATATAATATAAAAACGACACGAATAGATAATATAACTAATTATTACAATTATATAAAATATATAATACATTGAATAACGTTATGACATGAACATGAACACGAAAATATGACAATAAAATTGAGAGTTATTTGAATAATTATAATTAGATTTGACAATTTCGAATATAAAAATATTTATGCATCATAGAGATAACATACGAAAATAATCAAAACATAATACTGTATAAAAATATAGTGTTTACATGAAATAAGTATACAAAGGTGTCAAATTTTATATAAAATAAATTATTAATATACTAAAATTTATATAAATTTAATATAACTTTAATACTATTATGATAAACAATAATACAAGTACTAAATAAATATACAAAAACTTTTTTTCTCATTTTCTATCTTGATCTTCTTTTACTTTCTTTCTTTACCATCATAAAAAATGGCAAGCCAAATCAAAACAATCCCCAAATTTAGGGGATTGCTTTAACCACCGACTCCCGAGCACTACTGACCATTATCTAAGTGGACAACCATTTGATTGGGTTGATGAAACACGCAGAGGTAAAAAGAGCATTGGCAATGGCTATTTTGAATTCTTTTCCCTGTTAATGTCGAATTCAAGCATTCCATTCATCATTTGCCTGTCTAATAAGTCAAATTGTGGATCACTAATTATCGACTAGTAATTATTAAGAATCCATTTCTTGTGGGAGAAAATTTGATCCACAATGAGACATGGCAACTTCCTTACTGAATAAAAAAATCATAAATCATATATATAAGTTACCCCCTTCATTTTTAGGGGATACGTTAAATTGGAGTTGCGACGTGGCAAGCACAATTATATATATATATAGACATATATATTAGTGTTTAAACTCTACGTTGCCATAAAATAATATAAATATAATATAAGTACATGAATCTAATTCAATATATATGTATTTCATGTAAAAAATTTATGATGTCTATCCAAAATTTAATTAATTTAAATTATATTGATATCTATAAGTTATATTTACATTAAAAAAATAAAAATATAATAATAAAATATGACTCTAACAATCATTAATAATATTAAAATTATTGAATGGGTTAGCCTTAGCCTGCCCAATCTTTAGTCCATTATTCCATTATTAATATTATTTAATATTTCTCATTGCTCAATCATGGCAGCCACGCCTACTATATATATATATATATATAAAGCCTAATTATTATAAAATACATGAGATAAAATTAGAAACTATTTGAATCATGTTACACACAAACATAACATAAAAAAATTTAAAATATGACAACTCAAAATATAACATGATCACAACATAAATACTTGAATGCATTAAAATTTATATAAAACGAATATGACACAAAATTAAAAACTATTTGAATAATATCAATTAGACTTAACACAAAAATTGCAAAATATACAAATGTACGAATTTGTCAAAATTTACGTAAAAATAATTATTAATGTGTTAAAAAGTTATATAAATACATAATAACTTGTATACAATTATAACATAAAAATAATATGAACATAACATAAATATATAAAATCAAAAAATCAAAAGCATAAATTTTCTAACAGAAAGTTATGAAGCAATCCATCTTATAACTTATAACATCTTGTAACATAGTTATTTTTACTATTTAATCATCATAATATTTTGTTCTTTTAACTCAACTCCTAAAATTTTTAAAATATATATTTATATAAACCCATCTCATAATATTATTCTATATTTTAATTTTTATTGATAATTTATCAATAAAATAATTTTGATTCAATAATATAAAAATTTAAAAATTAATATGAATTAAAAAAACAATTATTATATAACACATAAGACAAATTAGGAGTTATTTACACATGAATATATGAATATATCAAAATTTATATAAAACTAGCGTGGCAGAAATTTTAGAGTTATTTAAATAATACTAATTAAACATGATAATTTTGGACACAAAATCAAAAATAACAAAATCACAGTGGAATACAAAAAAAAATAATACTAATATAAAACAAAGGTACAAATATATCAAAAAATATATATAATACAATTTATTATTGTGTCAAATTTTATAATACCTTTAATACTTAGATAACATGAAAAAATAGTAAAGATACAACTCAAATGCATGAACCAATGAACATATTTACAAATTTGCCCTTAAATGATTTCATTATTCAATTTCATTTTCATTATAAGATTACCTTTTAGTTGATTCTCGATTAAGAGGGATAGCATATGGGTGTTTATTTTATGGAAATAAGTTCACTAAACATGGCATGTATCAGAACACTATTTATGTAAGTCATTCAAGTGTCTATAGTATATGTTTTTATGTGCACATCGTGTATATTAGTCCTTAGGCTCATGATACTAGGTTATCTCATGCGAGGAGTGTTATACTTTGATATGTCTGAAACGAGTCCACAATGGATGGATACTTAATGTAGGGTACATTAGGTATGACATGAATCATATGGTTGATGAATAAGTGATTTAGAGAGGATTTGCCACTCCAAGTGATATTGGAGACATATCTTTGATGTTCTTAGCTCTGGTTAACTTCATAACGTTGTTGGCTAACACATCATGAGTTTAAGAGAAATTGATTCTCTAAATCCATGAGATTAACCGAAAGTTATAGGAGCTAATATGGATTGATATATAAGTAGACACTGCACCATACTCATGTTTTTTCCAGCATATTTAGTGAAAAGGCTAAAGTACATTAAGAGGCTAGTTATTGGAAGGTTTCTAGAAAGGTCATATTGACTTTTCTTGCATATCGGGTGGCCATAATGCTTTTCTAGAGGCCATTATTGTCTCTAGATATAAATATACTTAATTCGGTAATTATATGTATTGACACTATGATAGAAGCCTGCTGAGTCACATACAATAAGATGAACTATTTGATTAAAACTGGGTTTAATTAAGTATGATTTAATAAAAAAGGTACAATGAAAAGAACTTAATTGAATAAGTTCAATTAAGAATAATTTAAGACATAAATTAGATTCATGAAATATAATTAAAAATGTCTTAATATTGTTGTAAAGATAAAAATGTCTTATCAAGATAATATCTATTTGTAGATATGCTTTAGGGATATTATTAAATAAAGCCAAAAATTTATTTGAAAAATTAAATAATTTTTTTATTAATTATTTAATAATACTGACATGAATTAAAATTTTTTTACCTAGTTTAAAAAATTTAACTATGAATTAAATTATCTAACAAGTAAATTAAGGGGCTAGGCTAGAATACCTAGTTATCAAGTTAATAGGGTTTAGTCATGAACTACTCCAAATTAGGCTTTTTAATGGGTAGAGATGGCAAGTGGATAGGTTCAGCTCAGGTCATTTCAAGTTCAGGCCAATTTGGGTTTAAGTTTATTTAGGTTCGAGCCCATTCAAGTTTGGTTTATTTAGGTTCATGTTTGGGTTGAGCTTGGGTTTGAGTATGTTTAATATATTTTTTATTTTATATTAAATCTAATCACTTTTATGTAATTTTAAATTCAAAACTCAAAATTAAATTTGACTCGGTTTGACCCCAAAAAATATTAGTTTAATTCAATGGTACTAGCTATAGCCTGAAAAAATTTTAAATTATAAGGTTAGGACTGAATTTGGCCTGGCCAACCCATTTAAGCACAAATCACTATTTATGATACTAAAAAATTATTGTTATGTTAATATTTATATATTTTATAATTAAATTTAAATAAAAATATATTATTTTATTTAAAAAATATTGTTTCGGGTTGAACTTGCTTGAAACCTAAAATCTGAGACACGAGTTTGGTCATGTTGGGCCTATTGGGCTGGACAGGCTGTCTAATCGGTGGGCAAGTTTAATTGCTAGTCTAACGTGTGATTTTTTTATATGGTATTATCTATTATAGCTTTCATATTTTTTAATTTATCTTATTACTTCGTTATACTATTATCATACTCTAATTATCATTACCTGAAATAATAATAATAATAACAATAATAATTTAAAAGTTTACTATTAATATACATAAACTCTTAATATTTAATGAGTTTAACTATTTAAACTAAAAAAATGTGATAAATAGATTATATACTTTATTGACAATATTTTTAAAACTCATGATATGATTTATTTTTTAATAAATTATTATTTTGTCATATATAAATCTGCTCAATAGTCGAGCTATTCACCCAGCCCATTTACGCCCCTGCCTAGATTCTTATATTTTTGTTTTAGACTAACTCGAACTAGCTCAAAACAGTGCTTTTCAATTAATTTACTTATAAAATATATAAATATTTATAAAAAATATTTTTAATGTGATGAACAGTAATTCTAACTTAAATAAACAGGTCTAGGGATGTTTAATAAGGGCTTTGGCTTGAGATTTAAAAAAAAAAAAGAGGCTACGGCTTAGCCTGACCCATGAGTAAATTTAATCATATATAAAATATAAATTAAATATTCAATATTTAATTAAGTTATTAAAACAATATTATATAAAATTGATAATTAAAGTTTTTTTGCTTTATAAAAAATTATTTAATTATAGTTTTATCATATTTATTTATTAAATTAAGGTTCAGGTTTGAGTTGTGCTTGAGTTTGATTTCTTTTAGGTTCAGGTCTTTTTGGGTTTGAGATCTTTTAGGTTTGGTTATTTTAGGTTAGGCCATATCGAGTTTAGGCCATTTCGGGTTTGGGCCATTTTGAGTTCAAGTTTTTTTAGGTTCAGGCCATTAACTTTTTAGTCAAATCGAGTTCGATTGGTTTTAAGATTAGGCCTTTCCGGGTGAATTTTGGGTTCGAATTTATTTTACCACCTGTATGACTAGGCTTGGCACATGGAATAGCTACCTTTGTGTGCTATGGAGCTAAAGTACTCATAACTTAATATTATGGCCCAATCTTTGACAAACTAATTAAAATAGTTTTAATTGGACTTCAAGAAACACTCTAAAGTGTGGCTAACTTTTGGGTATGTTAGTATTAGGCTTAGTTGACCAAATAGTCAAGCCTAACCTAGCCAATGTATATTTAAATACATTATTAAGGCTTTTTGGCTGATTATAAGCATTAGAAAAACCCTAAGTACTAACCCTAGAGTTCTTTGTGGGGTTTGGCATAACATTAATGCTTCTCTAAGCTCTTTTTACATTTTATGAAATTTTTGAGTGCTCTTGAATAGTTTTTGACACAATAAAATTAAAAAAATAGTTTTTTTAGCGTTAAGAGATTAAATCGTCATGAAAGTTGTGAAATTAGCCAAATCCTAAAATCTGTGCTTTTCAAAGCTTGATTGTGCATTTTATATTCTAAGTGATTAAAAAGTGTTTTTATCACAACGAAAGATGGAAAATTAATTTTCTACCCTAAAGGTATCAACCAAAATCAAAAATTGAGATTTTTGGATTTGTTTGCTTGCATATGTGAAAAATAGCTACCTTCTTATGAAGTTATTTTCTTTCCTCTTGGCACAACAAGTCAGAGAATTATTTCCAAATAACTTTAAATTTGAACTAGTTGGCTATATTTATTTTGTTTAAAACCTGATAAGTCTTCTGGCTAGCACTAAAGAACCACAAAATCTTATGAAGGCTCTAATAGGCATCTACGTGGATCACCATTAGAGGCAAGACACTTAAGACTACTTTTGGCCTCAAGAAAAGATCCTAGTAATTAACCCATGGTGCATTCGTGTAGGGATTGGCACGCTTAAAGTTATGAGTTTCTAAATAGGTATGATTTCTACCAGATCTATGTTCTTAAATTACAGTCCGATCACATCTAAATCTCTTTCTAAAGATCTTGAAGAAATCCAGGTGTTTCTTTGTTTAATTTTACTGCGTATATTTAATTTTGATTAAATTTTTAAGCTTATATCGACATGCATGCACCCAAATTTCCGTACAATCATATTAAAAAACCTAAGGTTTGTAGATTAGATGTGGTCTAGCATGTCAGTTTTTAATGATAATCAATCTGATTGAATTAGGTGTTGATTTGGTGATTTTTTATTTAGTAAAATTCTTAAAATATTATTTTTCTTTAATTTTTAAATTTGGATAGCATGTGATTTTGCACTTCAATCTTGTTTAAAAGTGCTTAAACAATTAATTAAAATTGTTTTAATGAATTCATATTAAAGTCTTAAGTTGTTTTTAGTTTTTCGAGTTGCTTTAATGTTATTTTAATCCGTTTCTTGCATTAAAAATTAAAGAATTTGTTTCCTTTTTAGTTTTTAATTTTCTAGCATATTAATCCATATTCATTATCAAAATTAATTAGTTTAAAATTTGTTTTCCTAATTACATTGATATTAGAGTTATCTATCAAAGTTTTGATATTGACTAGTGCTAAAATGGTTTCGTTTTAGGGTTTTAATGGGGTTGATTTTTTGTACAGCCATTATTGTAATTTTTCCCATGGTTTTCCACCTTGAAAGTATCATGGATTGTTCATAAACTTTCTAGGAAAATCAGATGACAATCAGAGTTGAAAATGTTTCAATTCCGGGTCATATGGGTGCACTATGTCTATGTGATGGATGCAGCATGTTGTCTTTCTTCGTGCGACCTTGGCGCGGCATCAATGGCAGCAAGATGTTGCTGCAAATTTGCTGTGTTTTCAGAGTTTTAGTGGGAGGAAGAAAATAGTATTTGAGTTGAATTACAATGGCTAAGATAGCCATGCATGGAGCAGACTCTTAGTTAGACTAAAAATCTCTAAGAGGTTGTGTTTCATTAAAACTCTTACTTGTTATCCAATACCTAATTATTCAATCATATTAATTTTCATAAATTGTTTAATATATGAATTAGATAATATGACAAGCATGGAATTAAAATTCAATTAAATTATTTAATTGAAAAATATATTTAATTTAAAGATTAATCGTACTTGTAGTAGGATTTTTGTTCTAATGTGATTAGAATAAATGTTAATCATGTAAGAAAATGATTTTTTTTAATTAAATTAAATATGGATCAAGTGTTGAGACTTTGAAAAGTTGGAAACTACTTTACGAAATGGTTTAGAAAATATTACATGCTAAATAGTTTATCTAAATTAAGACAAAAGTTTCTAAAAGTTAGTTAATATCCTAATTAAGACAAACAAACTAAAAGTTAGGTAATGTCCAATTTAATGTCTTCAAATGTTGTTGTTAAGAAATAAGTTTCCTAAAACAAATAGCTTTTGTAAATAAGACAAAGTTATCTAAAAGTTAAATAATATCCTAATCAAGGCAAACAACCTAAAAATTAGGTAATAAATAATTTAGGACAAGTTACCTAAAAGTTAGGAATTTAATTAAAGAAGTGTTTCAATTTAAGAACCAAAATTAGTAAATAATTTGATAAATCATATTAAATTATTTGATGAGGTTTATGCAAATGCCACAGAAGATCACTAAGTGATATTGACTATACTTATTTTATTTGATGCTTGTAATATGATATGTTAGCATGAGGATGATTATAAACTAGACCTTAGTATGATTAGTTGTGGATGGTTAGTTTTTTAATATTTATTTTATAAATAGGGTCTATGAACCCTATCTTGTTTTTTAATTTTGGGTTCCAAACTCTCTTTTCACCTATCTCCCCTTAGATGTAACTCGAAGTTTCTTACAATGATATGCAGTAGTACCATAAGACTTGTAGATTTAGATTTAGGTTAAGATTAATATTTATGTAAATCCAAGATGTAAAGAAAATGGCCTAGAAAAGAAAGGACCAAGGATATCATCATGAAGACTTACAAAGACCTTATATGATATCCCTGGAATTTGACTAACTAGTTTCCTAATGGCTTAAGAAAACTAGATAGATAAAGTCTATAGTCATCCTAGTACATTGCATGTGTTAGATTTATTTTTGAATTTATATGAGATATATGATTGAATAAATGCTAAGCATGCTAAAGTAATTAGACATAAGATAAATGATTAAAAATCCCTCATAAAATATTAAGTCCATGCCTAAGCATGATCAAATACCTTTAATTGTTCATACAAGATACCTAAGTTTTGGCCACAGGGATTTGTTGAGTCCCTCGAGATCCTTTCTACCCGAATGACTTGGGTTATGAATAATGAGTCGTAATTATTTATTGTTGTATATTCAGATGTGTTTCGCTTAACCATATGACTTTAGAGGCATTGGTTAGGTAAAAGCCGTATGATGTATTTAGGCAAAGAGTTGCCATATAACTAATCTAGGAGTTACATAGAGATGTAATTAGTAAACTAAGTTACCTAACCAATTACCTTTTACATGATTTATTGAGTCGCTCAAGGTTGTGTAAAGGTGAAAAAGGTGCCTAGCCCATTAAGAAGATTTAAATGTTGAACTTCTTGGATTATGATGAGGGCTATGATCTTGATAAAATAATAAGGTCAGTCATTAAAGTTGTAAAACCTTATTTAATGATTGAAATTACAAATTATTAATTCTAAAATATTTTGGTTCATAATGGATACAAACACAACATGACCAATAGACTATTGTTAAGTGGCATATGTGATACTAATAAGTTTTAACGGGCTAAACTCCATTGACTAGGCCCACATTGACTGGCATATCCAATAATAGCCTACCAAGTTAGGAGCTGTCCATCAAGTTCATATAGATGACCTTGATCAAGCAATATTGTGATAATGGTTAGTATGATCACTGAACTCCAAAAGAAGCAAGTAGCTGTTTAATCATAATGAAAGGTTCGATATCCCTAAGGAATTATTCCTTAGCAAGGTGTCAGAAAGTAGACAAATCAAGCCTCATACGATATGATGCATTTAAAAAACTTGAGCACTTAAGATTGATTTTGATCCATGCATTGTCCATAAACTTTCTTTTGAAGAAAGATAAATGGGATGATAAAGGTATATGCCAACATTATAGAAAGCTAGATTAATAGAGTAAAGATTACGTGGAAATATTTTAATATGATTAAAATTAGAAAACTTACAAAAGTTTCTAAATTAAATGTACATTGAGATTAATTCACTTCTCTTGGTATATGATACTCAAAAGTTAGTTCTTTAATATGTATAACATATTGTAAGGCCTAAATAAAAGGAGTTATAAAGATAGACCATAGATAAAGGTAGCCTTGCTGATATTAATCAAAGCTTGCTTTCTTGATTAATGTTTCTAAAACATAATCATGATTTAATCATAAACATAAGGTGTTTATTTTAGCATTTCCATGCCAATTGAAGATAACATTTGATGTCTAGCTTAGATCTAGTCTTCATTGAATAAGTCATTAATCATAGAATTTGTTCTATGTAATAGTCATACTATTCTCAAACATATAACTTGCAATAGTATAAAGAATACTAAACAGCATATAATTTCTAGGATTCAAAAATTGTTTTCGAATCTAATTCCCTTTAAATCTACACAAATAAGATTTAGTATGAGGCATCTATGATTCTTTAAAAGTTAAGGATCATAATTTGACTTAGTGATAAATAGCCATGATGTTAAAAATGTAATTATTTGAAAAGTGTTCCAAACTAGAAAGGATTACATGTTTATACCCTAATGGTCATAAACAAACTATTTGTTTCGGCTCAAAAAAGAGTTACATTTGGATCATTAGCTTACAAGCTAATAAAAGATTCCTAATAGTTATTAAAGTAACAACTGAGCCATCTAATTGAAATTTAGGTCTTGCACTAATCCTAATAGTCAATGACTTTAATAATGATATTATTAAGAATATAACTGAAACATATTCGCACAATTGTACCAATGCTTTCTCCAAGTTGAGACATTATTGCTAATCGAAAGAGTTCAGAATTAGATGAGTTAGCAATTGGCTTAATACAAGTACGATATGTTAGTATATGCTTTAGAGCCAATTAGATTGGATGAGGCATAAATAAGTTAATAATGAAGACTAATCACTTAAGTTAGTGATATAAGGTTTTCTTTTATGTTCATGGCACGATTGACAATAATGCAAACACCAATTGGTTGAAGCCAATAAAATACAGCCTTGCAAATTTAGTAATTAGTTATAATGATAAGATCCTTATGCATAAAAGCCTTATTTTTAGAATATTCTTAGTCATCGTATTGTCAAGAGAAGACATTGATAATGCACAAAGATTAGCATATGCTAAGTCTCCATGCATTTGATGCATGCAACTCTTTGATCTTATAAAAGTTGTATTTGATGCATGCAACTCTTTGATCTCATAGAAGTTGAAGCATGAAGATACTTGTGGATAGCATATGTTGCTTATTTTATGGAAACAAGTTCACTAAATATGGCTTGTGTGAAAACTCCATTTGGTATGAGTTACTCAAATGTCTGTAGAATATGTTCTTATGTGCTAGTCATGTATATTCAAACTTATGATATCAGGTTACCTCGTATGAGGAGTGTCATACTTTGATTTATCTAAAATAGGTCCACAACAGATGGATATTTAAGGTAAGGTATGTTGGGTATGACATGAATCATATGATAGATGAATGAGTGATCCAAAAAGAATTCACCATTCCAAGTGACATTAGAGACATGTCTATTATGTTTTTGGCTTTGGTTAACTTGATAAAACTATTGATCAATGCATGATGAATTTAAGAGAAATTATTTCTTTAAATTCATGAAATTAACTTAAAGCTACAGGAACTAATATAGACTAATACATGAGTAGACATTGCACCATGCTCGTGGTCTTATAATAATCAACTCATGGTGTGTTCGTGTAGGGATCGACACACTTAAAGTTAGAAGTCTCTAAGCAAGTATGATTTTTAATAGATCTATATTTTTAAATTATAGTCTAATCACATATACATTTCTTCCTAAAAATCCTGAGAAAATCTGAATGTTTCTTTGTTCAATTTCATTTCATATGTTTAATTTTAATTAAAATTTTAAGCTTATATCGATATGCATGAGCTTGGGATTTCCTTGCAGAAGGTTTGTAGTGTAAACATAAAATAACTAGATCTAGGAATAATTCACAATTACATATTGACTTGAAAAGGGTATAGGTTTCACTATCCCTTAAAGTCATCTAGAATTGATAAAGTTAGAAATATTGAGTTTCTTGTGGATCATTAGTCTAGTATGAGTGACTTTCATTATAAGGTTGATATTAGGGAGCATATTAAATATAATTGATCACTTGAAATGACTTAATTGTTTATTGTGTCTAAATACAAACTTAAAGATTTCATTAGAGAACAATAAAATTAAGATCAACTTTTATAAGAAATCATCAATCTCACTGATATACTGCTAAAAGTATACAAAATGTACATAGTAGAATTAAAAAGATTTTAAAGCCAGCTATTTCTATGAATTGGTTATACACATAAATTTTAATTTTGATATTGAACTCAACAGTGATCTTGTTTTCATAGGCTATGAATAGTTAAAATTTCACACTTTGATATAAAGCTCTGATAAAAGAGATGGAATCAGTCCCTAATGATCCAATCTAGTAACTTGTTAGATTACCATTTGGTAATGTTGAATGGTATAAAGTTAAACTTATAGTTAAAGGTTTTACTCAAAAAGAGTTATTAATTACCGTGAAAATTTCTATTTAATTTTAAGAAAGTTTTGTTTAGAATTATCATAGGTTTTGTAACTCATACTGATTAAGAGTCACACTAAATCATGGTGAAAACAAATTACTTAAATGGAGATTTTGAAAAGAGTTATACATGATTCAACTTGAAAGTTTCTTTGAAAGAACTATATATAGACTAAAACAAGTATCCCATAAATGGTATATAATGTTTCACAATATTGTGAAATTATTTGGTTTCTAAATATGGCATTGATCATTGAATATGCCTCAAAGTCAGTAAAAGTAAGTTCATCTTTATTATATATGTTCATAATTTTAGTCTAATATATTAGTGATATTCTCTTTACAAGTAATGATTTGACTTTTGTTACATCAATCAGAAAGTTTTCTTCTTTGAAACTTTGATATGAAAGATTTGAGTGAAGCCTTACACATCATAGGTATAAAAATTCATAAAGATAGGTTTGAAAAGACATTAAGTCTATCTTAAGAAACCTATATCAAGAGAGTTTAGGAAGATTTACAATGCAAAACAATCACCTAAAGTGCATCAATTTTAAAGGATAAATTTAGTTTAAGTCAATATCTCTAAATGGTTTGGAAAATGAGCATCAGAAAGGTGCTCCTATGCAGCCAATATCAGTAATCTTATATATGATCAGGTTTATACAAAACTTGACATATGGTTTATGGTAGAAATGCTTGGCAGATATTATATTAATCTTAGCCTTCATTAGTTGATGCCAATGGAATTATATTGTAAATAATGTCACTAGCATTAAAGTTGAGATATTTTGTCTCAAATTTGATGGTTGTCTACAAAGCCATTAAAGATTTATTAGATAACTTTTATGCAATTTGCTTTTTTGAGAATGATAAAAGTTAGAGTCATAGCAAGTAAATAGATATAAAGTACTTTGCTATTAAAGACTACGTAAAGAAGCAAAAAGTAGATATCTAACATATCAGTACAAATTTAATGATAGCGAATTCAGTGATTGAAGCATTGTCAACAAAACATTTAATTTCATTTGGTTAATGTATGGCTAGTTAAATTCTACTATGATGTATTTTGGCTTTTTTGCTTTGGTTGTTTTCATATTCTTAAAGTTTATGGACATGTTTTAGTTTGAGCATATAAAGTTTTCATGCCGTTTTGAACTTGAATGATTATGAAAAATTTATTCGCAAAGTATTGTCTCATAAAATGCTCCTTTAGAGAAGATCATGCATTGTAATATATGGAAAAAAATATTCAAATTAGAATGCTATTGCCATGATTTATCTTTTTATGAATTTTTAATTGAGTAAGAGTTAGGCTAAAGAAACTAGTGCCATATTAAAGTTTGGATTTAAATATCACATATTCCAGTTCTTAGCTTATCATATGAGCAAAGTTGGAGATATGTAGCCTACATGACAATTAAGTGGACCAAAATAAATTATTTAATTATTGTAAAAGTGATATTATTTAGATAAATCTTGTACAAGATTAAACTCTAGCTATAAAAGTTAAATATGATTAAACTCTACTATAGTTATTAATTAGAATACAGACTTCTTAATTGTTAAATACAATTCTAATTAGTCATCAAGTATAGGTTCCTAGTTTAGTGTATATAAATCGTTTGTGAACTATCATATGATAATTATCAGAAATCAAGAAATAAACTAAAAAGCTTATATGGAATATTTTTGTTTATGTGCTTGAAGCTACATTGTATTCTTAATTAACTATAACTAGAGGTATGTTTTACTATTTTTTCTTTGGCCCATCTTTTCATAGTCTTTTTTTAAGGTTTTTATCATCAATGTCACCTTTGATCAATCATGATTGAGAATAAATCTTCGATAACTTATTATTTTTGGACATCAAATTAGTATTTGTATGACCAAGGATTAAGTCCGTAATAATCTCTGCGACTCTAGCATGGAAGCTCCTATTCACATGTACTTCTATCATTTCATCAAATTATTACAAGATAATATGTCCAAACAAACATAATACCTGTAGTTAAATCATTAGACGGTCAAGCCCGCTCTCGGTATATAATAACTCTCATTGTAACAAAGTAATATTGTTGAAAGTAGAAGAATTTGAGACATGATAAGCTATTACCATACAAACACACTTTTTTATCTTTTGCCGAGAATCAAGGAGCAATATCTGAGAGCCATTGTCCGAACAATGTCCACCTATCATTTTTTAGAGTTTTCAATCCCTTCATTTTTTTAACTGAATAAAAAAAAGTATGGTAGACAACATTCTAACATTCTACGTCAAAAAATCTTTTAAGACTTAAAAGTTTTCTTCCAACCAACCAACCCAGAAAAGTATTTGGCAATAGATGGATAGCAATAGCAAAGATGGTTTCAGAAAGGTATATATATGTTTTCCTTTAAAAAAATTTAAAAGAACAAAATTTATGGAATAAGCGATGTCTTTTCTACAATAATTTTTCCATTTTTTGTTGTATATTATTAACTTTTATTGATTAAGTTGCTAATCCAGAATCGATATTCCTGTCAAAATCGATTCTCCACACTATGCAAAAAGAGATCCAAATATGAAGTCTTAGCCAAAGATAACAATATTACTTCATGTATAAAGCCAAATATCAAAAGAATTTTTGCTCGAAAATGGGTTCAATACAGATGAAAAAATAGAATGTACTACTCCTGTTAAGAGACTGAGCTACCATAAACATAGGAATGTATATACACATCGTAATGACTCAAAATCATGGCTCAAGTTGAAATCATTTATTTTTCCCATTCGGGGACACATTCCTGATCTTACTGAAAATTGCAACTATGGAGGTAAAGCACATAAAGTATCCGGAACAATTATCAGTCAACGGCAAGGCATCCATTTGCTGTTTCGGGTCAAAATCTCCGCAATGTTAACAACTTAGTGGTGCACTTTCAAAAAAGTTTGAGGTCTTTAATGATGTTGAATCATCTTAACCAAAGTCATTAGACATTGATTAATATTTTCCGAGAAAAGGTCAGAAAATAGAAATCAATATTGGAGCTGGTTTCATGATTTGTGGTATTAATCCCGCCTAGCTAATAATTATCAAAATAAAATACACTGGAATGGAAAGGAAACAAAGTGGCTCTCATAAATTAGAGAATTAATTTAAAATTATGGAAATTATTTTATATATAGGTTACTGTGCAAATTTATTTTCAGTCAACGAGATTTATAAAATTAACATGTGTGTTTAATTATTAGATTATTATTTTATATACTATTACCAGAACTTTTACAATTTACATGTTGAATTAAAATATTATTACATATTTCATTATTTATTATAGTAATCACTTGTAATTAAAAATTTTAGGCATATAGTACAGGCATAATAACAACCCTTAACCCAATGATAGAATTTTTAAAAAAAATTGCATTAGCAGTGTATTTATTTTTTTTTAAAGATTATAATATTTATATATTTTTTTGAAAAACTAATCTAATAAATACATATGTCCCATTCAAAAAATCTTAAAACTCTACTACTATATTTTTTTAATAAATTATTTAATTTTTTATAAGGTTCAAATTACAGTATGATGATCGTAAAATAGTAACACATCATTTGTTTGTTAATAGACCGACTTCCCAATCAAATAAGTGGAAGTAAAAGATCAAACAAAGAGAAGATAGATTATTTCCTATTGAAAGATTTCACAAATGTCACTAACAATTTTCAAGATTATAATTAGAAACTGTTCTACATCTCATCCCAAAACTCATTACACCCAATAGCTTTATCATATTCTTTTATGGTATCCTTCAAGAAAAAACTTTCTCTGCCTCTCTAGTAGCTCACTTGGTGTTCTTTCGATATGTTTTTCTCTATGTGTCCAAATAAAAGAAAAACTCTGGTGTTTGACTGTTCATAAACAAGAGATAATGTTGGACACGAGTCAATAAATATTGAATGGGTAAAAAAGAAAGGCACCAAAAGGGGTTGATAAAGTTTGTTACTCTTTCAACTCTCTTAACTCCTAACCTTAACCATAAGCACATATTTATAGGCACTAAAAAAAAACTTAAAATATGTGACATACTGATTAGTGTTTTGAAAACTTTTTATGTTAGCTATACGCTAAGCGTAAATCCCTGACAATATGGCACCCTTAAGCACATAATAAGATTTTTAACGCTATATCTGGCAACTACTATAAAGTACAAGATGCTTTATATCAACAATTTTGTCCAATTCACCTACTACTTTTTGGCCTACTGGTAATAAGAATGCTAGCGAGGCATGGAAGTTTGGGATAAATTCTTAGCATTCCCTGATATTAACAAAGTACTCAAAAAAATTCGATCCTATTCTCGATCAATAGTTGCGGCCTGCAAGCATCACAGGCCACCCTCACCAACCCAAACCCAAGGACATAAGTCACGTGAAGCAACTTGGTCCACCAAAATAGATCCAAAACTTAGAGGATTCTAAAAGGTCCAATCTATTTGGAGTTTTTAGAAGCTTGGAGATTCAATTAAACACGGTTATTCCAACTTAGAGATAGAGTTTAAATTTATCTTGGATTTTAGATATTTCTAAATAAGTGTAATCTTAGTTGTTCATTAGATTTGATCCGAATCATTGATATATGGAGAATTTAACTATAAATAGAGGTATCCACAATCTCATTTGTATTATCAAACACTTTAGTAATACATTGAGTATTCCTCTCTATCTAGTTTTCTGCTTAGCTCCCTTAGGCTTTTAGCTGCAGTGTCTTAAGAGAATTCAAATTCTCCTTTTGAGTGTCTATAGGTTAACTTTGGCATACAAAGAAGCAATTTCCAAGCCTAAGACCGTACAGTTTGCTAGGCTTAAGTCTAGGCCCGCGACACAAGTTCATGTGGTTTAATTTTGTGGGTAAGCATATTGATAAATAACGTGAGTGATTAGTAGCCAAGTTACCAAGTCTAAAGTTAATATTATTTTACTTATAACATTTTATTACATGGTTCTTTAAAAGCACTTTCAATGGTTTTTCTTAAAATTTAGACACTAAATAGGAGTTTTGGCTTTTTTTTTTTAACAGATTGTATCGTAGGCTTTTTTTTTAACTGATTGTATCCTAGAATATATATGAATGAATGCTATTTTCCTTCAATTGTAAAGAAGTTCCTTTTTATGTATACTGATGCATATCCCATACTTTTACCATTGAACCAATTGTTGTACTGGCTATGAGAGGCATCAAGCGTATCAAATGGCCGAATAATTGGATAATTGTAACAATCGATGGCGGCAATGCTGCACAGTTTTAACATGTATAGCTGGTGCAAAATTTTGACAAAAATGTTCAGATGCCAATCTTTATTTGATTTCTGCACATTTTTTCCTTACTATGCATATATGAAAAAAGGTGAATATTGGCTTACATCATAAGGTTCTTGTAAAGTGATTTTGTAGAAATGGTATTTTAGACAAAAGCAATTCAAAGTAAAGATTGTGACTTAATTTGATTACGCTTTGAGTAATTAATCACTTTCACACCTACTCTATGGGCAATAGAAGGGGAAAAAAGTTAAAAGTTAAAAAAATACGAAAGCAATTTTTTAAGTGAGTAGTTATTTTTTAAAGATAAAAGAAACCTAGATACTCCTAATTTATTTTATTATTACAATTTGAGTTTGGCTTTTATTTTTTTTCTCGTTCAGAAGAAATATATTTCATAATAGAGCGAGTAGCAAGTACCAAGATACAGCATCAAGTCCGGCCACTACAATCAATCTTACTCTTTACAATTTTTTGAACCATCTCATCATTTATTTTATTTTAGAACATTAAAAACATGTAGAAAACAAACCAACTCTATGAATCCCATCTTAGCTAATGAGTTGTTGATAAATTAGCCTCCCTCTGCACCTGCAGACATTCAGCATGATTGATTCGTCGCAAATTAATCAATTTTGTTAAAAACTCTTCAATCTTTCCATGGTCGACATTCTTTACTTTGAATCCATGACACGAGCTTTATAATTTGACTTAACGGTCAAGTTGTGAATACCGTAGAGAGTCGATAAATACTTGTAAGGCTTTGAAATTGCCATAATCCTACTTTGATAGAATCCATTTCTCCCAAAGGACCAATGAAAACACCACAAATAAATTAGCTGAGCTCCTCAGCATCCTACCACATCCCGTTGGACCACTTGAATTCCGAGTTTGGGTAATTTCCTTAGTTAAATTGATATCACTTGAATTCCGAATTTGGATAATTTCCTTAGTTTAAGGGTTTATAATAGTATAGATTTTTTTAATTAATATGTTAGTTATATATTTATACAAAAAAAAATATGATAGAATTTGGTGCATCATTTTAGTCATAACTAAGCTCCAAAGATACATATATTAAAATCTAAAAAATAAGGAAAATTAAGTAGTGAGTATAAATACTTAATAAATAACCAATATTCATTAAGTTGGAGTAAGCATGTTACAATTCATTTAGCCCAAAATTATTTATGACATCGATAGAAAACGAAATTGGGTAATCTAATGTTTACTAAACAAATTTATTTCAAAATTAGATTAATAGATAATAGAGCAAAAGTCTAAACATTATTGATTCTCATTAGTCTCCCACAACTTACTAATACCATATTTAACCCATATGGTGTTGGTCGAAACAAAAACCACAATTAACCCCATTGGTAGTGAGTCAGCAGTATATCTGAAGCAACTAGATGGTTGTATCGAATAGAACATAAACCATTATTCCAAAACTAGTAGCATGATGTGAAATTGATTTCTATCACAAAGTGAATATCGACATGGCCAATGTTTAACTCGCATTGATAGGGTCAGAAGCATTGTCATATTAGGAGACAAATCAAAATAAAATATACTTTTGGATTATCCAATGATTTAAAGTAATAATCATGTATTTTACAAAGCACATTGTATACAAGGCAAATTTTGTATTTTCTTTCAAAGTGTTATGTAGTAAGTTTCATTTGTAATTATACATAAATAATTATTGTTGATCAAAAAACATATCCGAAGATCAAATTAAATTGAGATCACATCTTAAATGAAAACAAAAAAGAATCTTATATATACACATTTTGCATGCTTAATTTGAATTAAGAAGCTAAAGGATATATTTAAGCATGGCAAGGCTAATTTTATAACGTCAAAATACTAAAGGGATATCAAGTCACTTACTTGAACTCACTAAACATACAAGAAATAACAAACCTATAATCTCTTGGAGCCTATTTATTCAATGTATCCGAATTAGAAATTAAAACTATCGATTTATCTAAACAAATTAAGACATTACTCGAATCAATTTAGGATACTTAGGGTGTAAAACTTTTCTTTCCTTACTCGAAATTATTTTTGAAATATTTCTTTGAAATTAAAATGAATTTTTATAACTTACAAAAATATTAAAGCTAACAAAAAAGATTAAAAACTTAAACATAAAATTAGTAACAATTATGAATTTTGGTACAAATTTAATTACAAAATGAAAAAAATTTTATTGCTATTAACTTGTTCATAATTAAGTAAGCTTTTCCAAAACTTAGTAAAATAAAGATAATTTCATAAAATATGTTATATATAAATTCACTAAATTAATAAAGCTAAATCAATATGATTTTAACTAATTAATTTTATTCTGGCTTAAATTAATTAAAAGTAAATTTTTTCTAAATTTAAAAATTTTGAAATCCATGATCATTTGGCTTTCCTAAAGCTATTAGAAATTCAAATTCATGTAAAACTAGCAAGTTTTAAAACACAAATTCACATTAGACTGCAATATCATAATATAAGATTTTGTTTCGATAAAAATGATTTCACATAGCCAAAGTTAGGGAGTTAAAACTTTGAACATAATCACAAACTGCCTAGAAATTTCTAGGTTTTTAGTTTTATCTAACCAACTTTGACGCTTTGATTCTTTTAACACAAACATGTCTAATCAAGATAAATATTCCATTGGAAATGTCAAATTTCATAATATAAAAACTCTTTAAGTTTCAACAAAGTAGTCATCGAAGAATAGAGTTCCAACAACACAAAGTTGACTTATTAAAACTGCCAAAACCCATTTTCTAATATACAAAATAATTGATTTCTCATAAAATATAAATCCAAATGAATTGCCACAAGAACAATTAGAAAAGTTAAAAATGTGAAAATAAATATTATATCACATGGAGTCATTTTTTAAAAATGTGGCAATCATATTATAAATCAATTGGAATCTATATCTCTATTTGTATATTAAAACTATTGCAATCTATATATATAACTATATTAAAATTATCCCATGAATAAGACAATGACAACTATCTTTTTCCTCTTTTTTTCTTTTAGTTTTCTTGAAAAATTACATAATGTGTTAATCAGTTAAAATTATTTATAGTTGGGTTAATATACCATTTGGCCTTTATACTAGAACTCAATTCATAATTTAGTACCTAAAAAAAATTCACAATTAGATACCTAAATTATACTTTCGTTAAACACATTAGTTAGAGGCTTAAATAGTGATGATGTGGCATTTTTTACCAATAGAATTGTGACATTAAGGCAAAAGGGAAAAGACCATAACTAAATTTTGCGAACCACCAACCACTAGAGATGAATTTTGTTGCTCAATTAAATCTGACCTAATTGAGATGGTTTTTACTAACTATGAGAATTCTGCTGAAATGACAAATGTGAATGTTATGGGTTATTTTGATAATCCAAGTGAAAACAATTGATGTTATGGCTCAAAATGTGGAAATAACTATGTAAATTTTTATTCAAATTTCCTTTATATTTTTGTGTTGCATTTTAATATATTTTATGCATTATTAATGAATAATATTTTCATTTTTTTGCATTAATTTTTGTAATTAAAGTTTGCATTTATTATTGTTTTATTTTGTATAGAGAAATGGTTTCTTATGGTGAAAAAATAACTTTAAAAAGAGACATTAAAATTATATGTCTTATAGACAGTATAATAACCCATATGATCCTTCGAGATAAAATTTATTTTTCTCATTTGACATTAGCTGAAGCTAATATTAATAACATTTTAGGCACTACGAATTTGATTAAAGGCTTTGGAATAGCCAATATTATGTTAACAAATGGAAAAAAATTTTGCATTGAAAATGCATTTTATTCCTCTAAGGCCAAAAGGAATTTATTGAGTTTTAAAGATACGTTGAAATAGCTATCATTTTGAGACTATAAACGAATTTGACATAGAATATCTTTGTATAACATCTGTAGTTTTAAGAAAAAAATGGATTTTAGAAAAACTGTTGGCTTTAGCATCTGGATTACATTATACTTTTATAAGCATAATTAAGGCATTTACTATCATGAACCAGAAGTTTAATGATCCTAAGATTTTTATGGTTTGGCATGATAGATTAGGACATTCTGGATTGATTATGATTAGCTGAATCATAGAAAACTCAAAAGAGCATCCATTGGAAAATCAAAAGATTTTGTTGCCTAATGATTCCTTATATGTTACATGTTCAAAAAGGAAGGTAATTACTAGACTAGTTTTCACAAAAGTGTTTGTTGAATCTTCTACAATTTTACAAACAATTCATGGAGATATTTGTGGGCCATTTCATCTTTAACATGGACCAAGCAAATATGAGGCTCTGGTAGCCTTTAAGCTTTTTAAAACTGAGGTTAAAAATGAACTAAGTAAAAAAAAATTTAAGAAAATAAGGAGTGATAAAGGTGGGGAATACGATTCATTATTTAATGAATTTTACATTGAACATGGATTAATTCATCAAACCACAATTCCTTATTCAGCTTAATAAAATGGTATTATGGAATGTAAGAACTGAACGTTAAAAGATACAATGAACGCTTTTTTGATAAGTTTAGAGTTACCTTAGACCTTGTAGGGGAGGCTATTTTGATAGCCAAGTACATTTCAAGTAAAATACCCCACAAGAAATTGGACAAAATATCATATGAGCAATGGAAAGCTTGAAAATCGTCCAACAATGTATAAAAGGTTAAGATTAGACCTAAGGTTGCAGATTACGTATTCATTGAATATGCAAACAACAGTGTGGCTTATGATTTTCTTATGTATAAGTCAGGCATTCTTGACATTCATGTCCATACAATTATTGAATCGAAGAATCTTTCATTTTTCCAGGATGTATTTTCGAACAAGGGAACATAAGAAAATCAGCTTACAAAGAGAGCTTGTGAAGACTTGAGTAATGATCCATAAGTAGATAAGAAAGAACAAATAGAACCCTAAAAGATTAAATAGGCTAAAGTTCCTACTATTTATGGTTTGGATCTTCTAATTTATCTGTTAAAAAATAAACCTTAAACTTTTAAATAAGTTACTTTATTTCTAGAAGCATCATTCTAGAAAGAGCCTATTAACAATGAAATGGAATCCATCATGCCAAATCATATATGGAATTGTGGGATCTTTCTCACAAGCATAAGCCATTAGGACCAAATAGATATTTAAGAGGAAGATGAAGGCAGATGGATCTATAGATATAAGGCTCGACTTGCTACTGAAGGATAGAAGCAAAAGGAATTGCTTGATTATTTTGATATATACTCACCACTTACGAGAATAACATCCATTTGAGTGTTAATAGCTATAGCAGCTCTTAGCGATCTTGAGATATACCAAATGAATGTTAAGACGACTTTCTTGAATAGAGATTTAGATAAAGAAATATAATGGAACAACCCAAAAAGTTTATAGCTCCAAGCTAGGAAAGGAATGTGTGCAGGCTTATTAAATCATTATATGGTTTATAAAAAGCATTAAAACAATGGCATAAAAAATTTTACAATATGATGTTGTCAAACAATTTTTATATTAATAAATGCGATAAATGTGTATACATAAAGTATACGAACAAGAGATATGTCATTGTTTGCCTATTCATAAATTATATGCTCATCGTACACAGTAATAATGAGATTGTTGGAGCAACCAAAGTATGATTAACCAGTAAGTTTGACATAAAAGATATGGATGTAGCGGATGTGATTTTAGAAATTAAAATTTCTATATCACAAGATGGCTTGGTATTGACTCAAGATCATTATATAAATAAAATCCTTGAGAGATCAATAAGAATGATAGCAACATAGCTAACACACCCTTAAATGCAAGTTTACATCTATGGAAAAATATTGATGACACAATATCTCAAGTTGAATATTTGTATATAATTGGTGTCTCTTATGAACTCATAAGATGCAACATAGCAATACTTAGTAAGTAAACTAAGTATATTTACAAGTAATCTTGGAAGGGATCATTTGGAAGGCCATTGTACAAGTACTCAGATATTTGAGATACACTCCGAATTATAGATAGCCCTATACGAGATATCTATTTGTACTTGAAGAATACAATGATACAATGATACAGGTTGGATATTGGATAACAAATACTCAAAATCCACTAGTGGATTTGTTTTTACTATCAAAGGAGTTGTAATATCTTGGAAATCTTCTAAATAAACATGTAGAGCCATATCCACTATGGAATCTAAGTTTATAGCTTTAGATAAAGCTAGATAAAAAGTGAAAATGGCTTCATAATTTTTTTTAAAAGATATTCCATGTTGGCCAAAACTTTTGCCAACAATATGTACATATTGTGATAGCCAATCTGCATTTACAGAGTTGTTTGTATAATAATAAATCTGGATGCATTCATTAAAGAAACAATACTCTAAGATAATTGCTCTCAAATAAGATTATCTCTATTGATTACATGTAATCAAAGGATAATATTATGGATTTGCTAATGAAAGGTTTACCAAGAGAGCAAGTCTACAAATCATCGAGGGGAGTCGGACTTAAAACTAATAAATTAAAAGTTACATAATGACAACCTAACCTAGTTGACTAGAGATCCTAAGATCTAGGTTCAATGGGACAACCAAATTATATTAACTTAAGGTGAGCATTGAAATAGTCAACCACTGTTACCCATTTTATGGTAAATTAGTGTTGTTTGTTAAAGAGTTATGTTGAGCTATGCTTTTAGTTATTTTTAGAGCTTGATGAAATCAAGTGGAATAATATAGGATACTCTTGATAACAGATCACCTACGTGAGTGTGAAATATTGTCATTTCTATGAGAATTGATAAAGCTAAAATCTTTAAGACATTCTTAAAAATCAACGCATGTTTGGGGCCAAAATGAACACAATCATGAGAACCAAAGGTGTTCGAATATGGATTGTGTGACACTTATTATTTTGGTTTATGAGAAAGGCTAAATAGTTTAGGACATCAAATTCACTAGTTAGCTGAGTAAACTCGATAGTTGTTATAATCAAAGGTTCAAAGCCAAAAGCTATCTATCATAATGTAATAATTCTCATAGTTATTCTCTCTGATTCTGAGTAAGTTTATCATTTTAATCAAACCATTTCCATTCATATGAGAGATAGAGATTGTTGGATATCAATGCTAAATTGATATGTATAAATATGTAATATGTATACGTATACGTATACGTATACGCAGACAAAGTTGACTATTTGATATGTATAGGTTGCCTTACCTAAATATATAGTGTAAGTTTAAATTACATGATTGATATTCATGGTGAATGAGAAATTGATCTCAACATGCCTACATAAAGAGAAAAAATTTTGTCGAATTGACTAGGGTCAGGCTTGGAGCCTAGCTCATTACTGTTGCAAACCCGACAGGATCAAGTCTGAGTAAGATATTCCTATGTATGAATAATTTCAATTAGGTTTTGTTTTTAATTCTACGTGGTTGTATTTCCTTCCATAATCATTGTCTCTGCTTTTGTAATTGTCAAGTTTTAATAGTTTTAAATGGTGATAAAAACTTGAAAATATCAATACTTTGGAAAATATGGTTTGAAAATTAGTTTTTACTCAGCTCCAAAAAATTTAGTTCTGCATTTGTTCATTGAAAGGGATTGACACTACTTTTTGGTTCACTGTGTTGTGATTGTAAGTGCTAACAATCATAACAAGATCAAAGAAACCTCGGAGACATGTTGTGGATTGTGTTAAGGCATGTTGTAGGCAGACAATAAACATATTAAGATCAAATATTTTAAACCT
This sequence comes from Adansonia gregorii, assembly GCA_038382025.1. Taxonomy (NCBI): domain Eukaryota; kingdom Viridiplantae; phylum Streptophyta; class Magnoliopsida; order Malvales; family Malvaceae; genus Adansonia; species Adansonia gregorii. The sequence continues at coordinate 34,079 of JBBYHO010051104.1, forward strand.
TGACTTAATCGGAGTGATTTCATTCAGTAGATTCTATAAAGAATAATTTTTCTCATATTTTGTTTTTCATATTTTTTACTAGTTTTGTTGTAGTATCTATTAACTATTTCTTGTTTTTCAGTATATAGATATCCAGCAAACATAATATGAAAAAATAATTGAAACATGGCAATACGAAAAATATCATAATATACGATAATGTTAAAATCTAATAAATCAAATTATTGACATGCCAATTTTATATGAATATATAATATCTTAAATAAAATTATGAAATACATAAAAAAAAATATAAATATAACATGATACATATTTTTAATCAAAGAAAAAAGAGTTTACAACAAGCCCCATGGAAAAAATCCTCTCAAATTGAGGCGATTATAATAGATTTTTTTATTACATAAACTTTTGGTTATCTTTGGTTGAAATCTCTTTTCAAAGGAATTATCATATGCATTGAAAAAATCAAATATTTGAAAGCATATACTGTACAAGATCTAATTAATTTATGCGAGAATAGAGACCAAATTTTCCTAAACATTCGAGTGTAGCTGATTAGGTGACATGGTGATGTTGAAGCTCTTTAACTAAATAAAAAGAAGGTTAGTTTCATTAGCAGTTTTTATAGTATTGGAAATATAAATGTTCAATTAGATAACTAAATTTGCAATTTGTGTATCAATCAATCCCAAACTTTAATATCATCCACAGAAGATTTCGAAATGATTATCAATCAATAAAAATTTGACTAGTACAAATATTGTTTACATGCATGACATGCTACTACCATGAGTGTCCCATGACTATCACATATCAGAATTTTTTAAAAGATAAGACTTCATTTTACTCTATTTTTTTTTCTTTCCTTTCTTTTTTCTGTTTTCTCGTCACTCCTCAAACTCCCCTTCCCTTATATCCCACTTAATGGCTTGATCCGATCAATATCCGAACATAGTAGGCCAAACATAGTTAGAACACGAGATCGATCCCTACTTGACCAGGCCGTTCCGGCCACCACAACGCGAGTTTCAGCCTTAACTAACCAAATCTGATCAGATAATGAATTGATCGGACAATAAATGTGGTAGGGTAAGGAAGTCGGAGAGAGAAGAAAAAAAGGTGAAAATGCGGAAAACAAAGAAAAATTAATTTTAAATTTTTTGAAATATCATTTTGATTTTTTAAAATTTTATAAATTAGGTTTTTTAATTTTTTAAACAAAATTTCCAAATTTGTGGAAAATGACAAATTTTACAATTCTTTTTTTAATTACTTATGTTTTCTATATATTTTTTTAATTTTTACTTACAAAGATAAAAATCTAATATCTTATTGAAAAAAGAAAAAGGAAATAAAGTTTTATTTTGAATTTTTTTCATTATATGTTCACGTGTTTGCCACTTGTTCAAATTTGAAATCTCTAGGGAAATCATGATAATATTTAGAGATGTATCAAATTTTTAAAACATAAAGTCAAGTCAACATTTTTCATTAACTAGGAGCTTATTGGGTGCACTCCTTACAATAAGTTTAAGGTAAAGTTCGACTTGCAACTGGTATAATTAGTTATAATTTATATATATTATAATATAATATAATATAAAAATTTTATGATTGCATAAATATATTACATGTTATATAAATTTTTATAATTAAAAAAAGATAAAATTATCAATAAATATTATAGTTACATAAGTTATATTATTGATTACATAAATTATTATAATTGATAATATAAGTCTGTAATACATATTTTTATTACAATTATACATATACATTATTTATTTACATTAATTATGATAATATATAATAAAAATTGTAATGCATAAATTTATTATATTTATACAAAACTTTTATAAGTTAAAAAATATATTATCACAGGTAAAAGAAAGTAGTATTACATAAAATGTTATACTTACATGAATTATATTATCTAATAAAATAAGTTTATCATCATAGATAATATAAATAAATAGTAAACATTTATCATACAATTGCACATATTCATTATATAATACATAAGTTACAATAAAAGATAATAAAAATTGTAAAACATAAATTTATTACATTTACATAAAAATTTTATAAGTTACATAAATATATTAGCAAAAGTAATAGAAAGTAGTTTTACATAAAATATAAAAGTTACATAAATTATATTATCTATTATACAAGTTTGTTATAGTATGTAATAAAAATATGTATTATGCAATTTTTTTATAATTATATATATATATATATACATCATATATTACATAAATCATTACACAATATACATATACATTATATATTACATAAAAACATTACAAATATGGTAATACCTTATGTAAAACTGTAATGTTTGTATGTAATTCGGTAATATTTATATATAATTTGTTATACACAAATATGACCTTCAAAAATTCTTTTCAGAAATATATTAACTATAACACATGTTGCATATAAATATTATCTACACTTTAATAATTTATGTAAATTATAATATGTATGTATAATTTTAATAAACTTTGGTTGTAATTCTTACCAACTAATAAAAAATCTAAATTTTATCATAAAACTACTTTTATTAATATAATATATATTACTAATACTAATGAATATATTAATAAAATAAAAAAGTATAAAATTTTTTTGCTTTAAAAATTACTAAAAAAATTAGTTCATACATATATAATATATTTTAAAAAATCAAAAATTATTATGAAAAAATTATATATAATTTTCTTAAAAGAATATTTTAGATAAATACATTACAGTTTAAATAATGTTTTATGTAAAACTATAATGTTTCTATATAATCTAGTAATGTTTGTATGTAAAAAATTATATACAAACATTGCTTTTAAATATTTTTTATACACATATATTACCTATAATACATATCACATATAAATATTACCTTCACTTTAACGTTATGTGTAATTCTTCTAATCTTTGATTGTAATTCTTACCAACTAATCAAAAATATAGATTTTATCATAAAGTTATTTTTTATTAATAAAAATGATTATTACTACTACCCATATAAATTATTAAAGTAAAAAATATGAAAATTTTTTCACTTCACTAATTACTATAAAAATTAATTTCCTATATATATAATATATTTAGAAAAATTATTTTGAAGCGAAAAAATTTTTCATATTTTTATTTTTAATAATTTATTTAAGTATACTAATAATAATTTTATAATATTAAAAAAATTGTTTTTATGATAACATATATATTTTTGATTAGTTGATAAGAATTACAACTAAAAATTAGAAGAATTACACTTAACATATGAGTGAAAATAATGTCCATATATAATTTGTGTTATATGTAATGCATTTGTGTAAGAAGTTCTTGAAAGTAATGTTTACATGTAATTTATTACATGCAAATATTTTACCAGGTTACATACAAATATTACAGTTTTACATAAAAACATTACCAAATCTATAATGTATTATGTAAAACATTCTTTTAAAAAAATTAACTATAATTTTCTCAAAATTATTTATGATTTTTAATAAATATATTGCATAAGTAGGAAATTAATTTTTGCAGTAATTTTTGAAGTAAAAAAATTTTCATATTTTTTATTTTAATAATTTATTTGAGTGTATTAATAATAATTATATTTTGTTCATAAAAAGTTAATTTATAATAAAGTAATTACAAAATAATAAAATTATATTATTATAATAATTAATAATAATATTTTTAAAAATTATTTAAATAAAAATTATTTAAAATTTAAAAAAAAAATTGAAACTCCTCCGACAGGATAACTTGTTGGAGGGTCTAATACTTCCTGACATAGTAAGCGTCACATCTTGGAACTGAAGGGAAGCCCACCTTAAGGAGCTATTCCTAAAATTTTTCTCGTTATAAGGATCGAAGTTGCTTATTTAAAATTTTATACTTAATTAAAACTTCCTAAAATATATCATATTGAACGTTTTCCAACAATTATAAGACTACATAAGAGACTAATATATTTCTAAGTGGACGTGCCTTTAATAGTTTCAAAGCTAAAAAATTTGCTATCCAAATAGAATTGATAAAATCATTACTAAAAGTATTTTTGCTTCCAGGACAACTAAGTTTTATTATTATTATTAACTTTGTTCTTCCAAAGTCAACTTGTTAATTCAATCTTTACATCTATGACAGTATAAAGGAACAGAGTGGAATAGTCATTTTGCCGAAAATGTTATGCAAAAGTCAAAAAAAAAAAATGTAAGGTATGGGATCCATGGACTTTAATTTTGAGCCTTGCTTTAAGAAAAATGTAGGAAATTCCTCTGGAGTAAGCCTGATAGATGCATTATTATGAAATAAATATAGGATGATGATTTAGATCTTTTTAGACATATTGTCCAAGGGGAAGGACGGTAAGTAATGATGTCTTCTGCTTTTATTATTCAAAATTATTTAAACTTTGGTCGCATCTTTAAGGATCAATGATATATCAAATTGAAATGTAAGTAAGTAAAGATATAGGTTGCCTAATTATAAATATAAATAAAATTAGATAGAATTTAAAATTGATATCTTAAAATGAATTGAATTTAAATAAATTTAATTAATTTAAATCGATTTGATTTAATGTTTTAAATATTTTTAATTTTTGACTTAATAATTACATATTTCTGGATAAGAGAAGTATACACTTCATAAAATGAAGAAATATATTAACATTTATTCTAGAAAGTAATTTTAGCATCATAACCAACTTTATCTATTTTTACAATTTTTTGAATGAGTCACGGTTTCCACTCAATCAGCTCCTTTACTTTTTGTCGTTTCCTTACAATTTCATTTTATGAATCTAGCTCTACCTAAAACATGCTACAAACATTATTGTTTTTCCCTTCAAACACAAATTCATCGCCCTTGTGGATTCCTAATCTCAGAGAAAACTGCTCCAGACGCTAGTATTCCATCAAAATCCTTGATGGTGGAACTTTGCTCATCACTTGTTGATATGCTAAACGTGTTCCGGGACATTAGCACATGTTCACCAATACTGCTAAAAGCTTCACCACTATCATCAGTTAAAGGGTTCAAAGGTATCTCCTCTCCTGCATCTACTTCAATTTCAGCAGTAACACGATCGATCTCCTCCGCACTCAGCTGCAATTGTAGAGCAAACTCAAGGCCCCACACAACATCACTCATTGATGGTCTTTCGATTCCCTCGTCCGCTAAGCAACTCATTGCCACTTCAGTAAATTTCTTGAAACATTGTAGTGCAATCTTACCTCTTAAAAATGGATCAATGATCTGATAAATGGTTCCATTGTGGTAGCATTCTTGAGCCCATGTCGCTAAGTTTGCTTGTGGCTTACCAGCTGTTCGATTAATTGGAGGTCTAGCACATAGTACTTCACAGAACACAACACCAAATGAATACACATCCGATTTTTCGGTCAATTGTTGGCAACGATAACATTCGGGATCCAAGTACCCTAAGGTGCCCTTTACAACCGTGCTAACATGTGTCTTGGACATGCATGTAGGGCCTAATTTTGATAACCCAAAATCTGAAACCTTTGCCACCCACTTCTCATCTAACAAGATATTCGTTGTCTTAACATCACGGTGAATAATTGCCTGGTTTGCCCCGTTGTGAAGATATTGCAACCCAAGCGCCGCGCCAATACAAATATCCAGCCTTTGTTTCCATGGAAGAGGAGGATTATCAGTTTTGTAGAGGTGATCACAGAGGGTGCCACGGGCCATGAAATCATAGACAAGGATCATTTCTGGATCGTCGTTGCAGTAACCAATCAAAGAGACCAAATGGAGATGGCGGAGTTGGGAAAGCATCTCGATCTCGGTCTTGAACTCTACGGCACCTTGTTGAGATTCAGGATTAAATCGTTTGATTGCCACTTGTTTCTCAGCACCATCTATGAACCCCTTGTAAACGTTACCAAATCCTCCGACACCAATAATGAAACCATTGTCAAAGTTGTTGGTAGCTGCTTTGATCTCAGCTATTGAGAAGTATCGACAAAGATCAGATGGTAGAGATGTTCCTCGAGACTTTGAGGACTTGGTTGCAGAAGAAAACTGACTCCACCAGAAAGGCCCATCGGTTGAACCAGAATCCTTCGCTCTCATTCTTTGCTGGAGAATCAAGAAACTCAGAAGTGAAAGCGGAACGAAACCTAATGCTATACCACCAACAATGAAAAATATTGATTGATTACTACTTCTTTTCCTTCTTGTTGGCGTAACAACGCCCGGTTGACTTGCCTGAACACGGTCAGGGTTGGGTCCGGCGAGATTTCTGTCATTGCTCAATTTGAAGATTTCAAGCCCATTCAATATCTCATCAGAATAATTGGTCATCCAAGATGGGGCAGGATGTAGTGCAATTGACAGATTTGATTTCTGTTCGTTTCCTGCTTGGCCAATCATAACAGCATAATCCCTGTAGAAAGGAATCCCTGTTCCTTCAGCCCAACTAACGACATCTGCTTGGCGTTCGGCCAATAAATTGTCTACATAGATCTCAAAAACTCCATTGCCAGCAGCTATTATCTCTCCCTGGAACTCGCAGAAATGTAACCTAACAAAATAAGGGAAGCCTGAATCAACCGGAAACTGCCATTTGAGTCTGCAGTTCTCATTCATTGTCCTGTTGGCCCCCATCGTCCTAGCGGTTGTATAAATTGGGACTGGCGCAGTGTAGTCGGGTATCATGCTGAAACTGAGGTCGATGCTAGTATTAACGGGTAGAGCACTGGGTCTAGCATCAGTCAAGTATTCATTGTCTATGTCCCATACCCTATACATGCCTGTATCATTTTCAGGTGAAATAGAGCTACCGCCCACATTTATTCGGTAAATCATCTCAAGAGCCATGTTCTTCGAGATTTGGCAAGGATTTACTTGGTTAACAAACTGAAATCCCGTTTCATTGTCTGCAGAGTAATAGAGATTGTCAGGCATCGACACAATTTCAATTCCGTTGATAAAAGCGTAAGAATCAGGCATACTGTCACTTGCAGTGAACGATATTTTCAGCTTTTGATCATCCTCAACATTTATGCAAAATTCTTTTAAAAAGTTTCCCCTTTTGAGATAATCAGCTGTGAAGGCAGCACTGAAGTTCCTCAAGAGGGTATAAAGGTCGATGCGGACATCAAAAAAGCATTTAGGGGGTTAAATTCCTGGTTTGAAGTCGGATAAAAGTGAAGGCGAACAAATTTTTGCCCCGGTGTCACGTTAAAAGTGTAGCTGAATTGAGAGCTGGAGAGGCGTGCAGTTGAGTAAGGTATGGAGTTACTTGGAACATTTGACACTACTGAAGATTCAGAATCGCTAGGCTGATCTAAATATTTGGAATCTCCAATCCACGGCCGCTGAGTTATATCAGTTTTGTCACTAGTGGAGCCACAGGCCAGTGCTATGTCATCTTGGGGAGTGTATGCGGCTGAGATGCTCACGTTTTGGAGCATGAGCACTAAGTAGAAAGGGGTTAGGATAGAAAGTTTTTGCAAAGAAACAAACACTTTTTTGGTGTTCTTCATGGTGAGCTTTCCGAAAGAATGATCAGGAAGGGAAATTCAAAATTGAAGATGAAAGTGAAGAAGCTTGGCCGGAACGTTTAAAGCAGAGAGATGAGGAAACTGATTTTTTAGGGTTAAGAAAAGTCATGAACCAAGAATTTTCAGGAAATTTCATGCTTATCTCCCTTTCAACTTTCGCTTTCCCTTCGTATAATGCCATATTTCAGAAATTAAATCCTATTGGGACTAAAGATGCTCTGAATAGTTACTTCACATCGAGCACATATTTTTTTCATTCAACTAATGTCATGAAATTACATTTTTTTTAAATATTAATTATTTATTAAAAAGTCATTAGTGAATTATTGAAATAGTTATTTATAATGCATAATCAATTTTTTTTAAATGATTTAAATGCAAGGGTTTGAAGTATCAAAGCTATAATGATTTAAACAATGACTTGGATAGTTAGATTCTGAAACGTCTAATTTGGTTTTTTCAGACACCAATAGGTGATAGATCCTTATTTCTTCAAAAAATATTTATAGAACTAGTGAAAATCAAGCCATAAATTGACAGATTATATGCGTACAATTAGGGGCAAAGGCTCGGCCGCCTTTGTTCGATGGAGAAGTGGGGTGTGATCGAAAGACTTGTAAGAGTCAATGGCAGATTGTTAACCAAGTCTTTCTCCCGACCAGTAGGACAGCAGATTGTCAGCGCTTAGCGTTCAGTTTTGATTTTGATAATAAATGTCCAAACGTTTGAATTGTTTTTCCATTTGCAAGTTGTAACTTGTCCTTTCGAACCCAACCAACTTCATCAGCAACTTTAGGCACGATTTTACTTAAACAAAAGTTTAGCAAAAATATACAGGATTTTATTCCGATCTTTATTATGCCAATCAAATTGCTGCAAGAAATAAGTGATAATATTGTACTCGAAGCTTAGCTAGGTCTAATTGATTTAAGATGTGATAGTTCATAAATCTAAATAAGATTTCAAAACTTGAAACTCTTTTTTCCATTTTAGATTGTGATTTCTTTTCTAATAAAGATTTATGTTCTCAATTTACATTGGTATAGGCTTTAACCATTCATTCAAAATAGTTAATCACTAATCTATACTTTAATTATTCACACATCTACACTGTATTAAAAATGGTAAACTCAAAAATATAAATAATAAATTACATATATATTTTATTACATATATATTTTTGATAATTTATTAAATTAATTAGTTTATCAATAATATTTATATTATTCAACTAAATTATTGATTAATTTTTATTTATTTACTTATTAACATTAAAGTTCTTAAATCATTAAAATTTGCTTTTAAATTTTAATTGATAATTATTTAAATTTTTAATAATAATTTTTATGTATTTTTAGTTTCCTTATGCATATTAAACATGAATGCAACTGGATGAGATGATAAGCCCGAAACTTAGTCTGCTTAATTAAATAATTAATATTGAAATGCACTGAAAGACTCAGTAAAACTCAAATTTTTATGTTTTTTTTTAAGGATTATGGTTTCTTATTCTAATAGACCAACAATTGTAAGCCATAATAACCAAGTGAAAAGAAACAAGTAGTTTCTACTATAATAATAATAATAATAATAATCTTGATATATAAAAATATTACTATTTATCATTTATCATCTTATACTCTAAATTA
>JBBYHO010051319.1:0-49773 GCA_038382025.1 Adansonia gregorii
CATGATTGGCTACAAAAACACAATCTCCTCATCAGGATGCATGATATTGATGCTTTGGTTTTGTAAGAAAAGCTTTTTTCCACCATTTTCCATAGAGTTAAAGTTCATTCCTTAAATAAGATGAAAGTGAATTCTTGTAATTGTCTCCATTCTATTTGTAATTAGGCTACAAAAACACATTCTTCTCATTGGATGCATGATATTGATGCTTCATTTTCAAAGGAAAAAAAATTTTTGGCCATGTTCGAATCAAAGCTTCTCCCTCAGATAAGAAGAACATTGATTCATGTAATAATCTCCATTTTTTTTTTTTTGTGATTGGGCTATAGAAACACATTCTTCTTATTTAGATGCAGGATATTGATGCTTTGGTTTTTCAAGAAAAGCTTTTCTCCCCACCATTTTTCTTAGAATCAAAGATTATCCCCTAAATGAGACGAGTAAGGATTTTTGCAATAATCTCCATTCTTATCATGATTGTGCTACAAAATATATTATTATTATTGGGATACATGATATTGATGCGTTGGTTTTGCAAGGATCACTTTTTGTTTTGCTATTGTCCTTGTAATCAAAGTTCACCCCTTAAATGACATAACATAGATTCTCATAATAATCTCTATTTTTTTGTGATTTGGCTACAAAAATGTCTTCTACTCACTATGGTACATGACATTGATGCTTTTGTTTTTAAGAGAAGCTTTTCTTTCCACCATTTTCCTTAGAATCAAATCTTGACTCTCAAATGAGATGAACATGGATTCGTGTAATATTCTTTATTCTTTTTTATTTAGGCTACAAAAACAAATTCCCCTCATTTGGATGCACGATATTGATGCTTTGGTTTTATAAAAAAAGCTTTTCTTTCCATCATATATTCTTAGAATCAAAGATTCCATAATAGTCACCATTTTATTTGTGAGTAGGTTCCAAAAAGGCATTCTCCTCATTAAAATACATGATATTGATGCTTTGGTTTCATAAGAAAAGCTTTTATTTCCACTATTTTCCATAAAATCAAAGTTTTTCCCTCAGGTGAGATGAGCATTAATTCTCATATACTCTCCCTTTTTTTCATGATTGGGCTATAACAACACATTCTCCTCATTAGGATGCACGATATTGATTCTTTCATTTTGCAAAAAAGCTTTTCTCTTAGCCATTTCCCTAAAAATGTTCATCACTCAAATAAGAAGAACATGGATTCTCATAAAAATACCCATTTTTCATGATTGAGTTACAAAAACACATTCTTGTCATTGGGATACACGATATTGATGCTTTGGTTTCATAGGAGAAGCTTTTTTTCTACCATTTTTCTTAGAATCAAAATTTGTCCCCCAAGAAAGACAAAGATGAATTATCTTAACAATCTCTATTCTTTTTGTGATTAGGCTATAGAAATACATTCTCTTCATTAGGAAGCAAGATATTAAGGCTTTTATTTCACTGGAAAAGATTTTCTTTCCACCATTTAATGCTTTCTATTTGCAAGAAAAGCTTTTCTTTCCACCATTTTCATTTGAATCAAAGTTCACCTCTTAAATGAGACAAACATGAATACTCATAATAATCTCCATTCTTTTTGTGATTGGGCCACAAAAACGCATTCTCCTTAATATGATGCATGATATTGATGATTTGGTTTCACAAAAAAAGCTTTTCTTTCCACTATTATACTTAGAATCAAAGTTCATCCCTTAGATAAGATAAATTTGAATTCTCATAATAATCTCGATTCTTTTCATAAGTGGGCTAGAAAAGCATGTTTTCTTCGGTAGGATATATGATATTGACGCTTTGGTTTCATAGAAAATGCTTTTATTTGCACCATTTTCCTTAGAATCAAAGTTCATTTTAGAAAATAGTGGAACAAAAGTCTCGCAATAATCTCTATTTTTTTCATGTCTAGGTTGTAAAATGATATTCTCTTTATAGGCATACGTGACATTGATGCTTTGGATTTATAAGAAGAACTTTTCTTTCCACCATTTCCCTTAGAATTTAAGTTCATCCCTCAGATGAGATAAACATAGATTCATATAATAATCTTTATTCTTTTCATAACTAGGGTACAAAAACACATTCTCCTCATCAGAATGCATGATTTTGATGATTTAGTTTCGCAAGAAAAACATTTTTTCCACCATTATACTTTAACCAAAGTTCATCGTTCTGATGAGATGAACTTGGATTCTCATAATAATCTTGATTCTTTTATGATTAGGCTACAAATAAATTCTCCTAATTAGGATATGCGATATTAATGCTTTGATCTTGTAAAAAATGCTTTTTTACACCATTTTCCTTAGAATCAAAGTTTGTCACCAAAAAAAAGAACATGGACTCTCATAGTAATCTCCATTGTTTCCATGATTGGGCAGTAAATTGACATACCTCTTATTGGGACGCATGACATTAATGCTTTAGTTTCACAAGAAAAGCTTTTTTCCCACCATTTTTTTAGAATCAAAATTTGTCCCTTAATTAATCTGAACATAGATTCTCATAGTAGTCTCCATTCTTTTTGTGCTTAGGTTACAAAAAAACAAAATTCTCCTCATTAGGATGCACGATTTTAATGCTTTGGTTTCACAAGAAAAGCTTTTTTTTCCACCATTTTCCTTATAATCAGAGTTTGCCCCTTAAAGTAGACCAACATTGATCTTAATAATGATCTCCGTTCTATTTTTGATTGGGCTAAGGAAAAAATACTCTTTGTATTAGGGTGTATTGCACTTATGCTTTGGTTTCCTAGGAAAAGCTTTTTTCATCATTTTCATTAAATCAAAGTTCATACCTCAAATGAGACGAACATGGATTATTGCACTAATCTTGGGCCATAAAATGCATTATCCTTATTAAGATGCAACATATTGATACTTTTGTTACACAAGAAAAAAGTTTTTCTTTCCACCCTTATACCTAGAAGCAAAGTTTATTTTTTTGATGAGATAAACTTGGATTCTCATAATAATCTTGATTCATTCACGATTGGGCTACCAAAAAAATTGTCCCTATTAGGATACATGATATTAATGCTTTGATCTTGCAAAAAATGCTTTTTTACACCATTTCCTTAAAATCAATTTTTGTCATTAAAAAAAGAAGAACATGGACTTCCATAGTAATCTCCGTTTTTTTCCATGATTGGGCTACCAAATGACATACTTCTTATTCGAACACATGACATTGATGCTTTAGTTTCACAAGAGAAGCCTTTTTCCCACCATTTTCTTCAAAATCAAAATTTGTCCTTCAAATAAGATGAACTTAGATTCTCATAATAGTCTCCATTCTTTTTATGCTTGGGTTACAAAAAACAAAATTCTACTCATTAGGATGCATCATATTAATGCTTTGGTTTCACAAGAAAAGCTTTTTTTTTCACCATTTTCCTTATAATCAAAGTTTGCCCCTCAAATTAGACAAACATTGATTTTCACAATAATCTCCATTCTTTTTGTGATTGGGCTAAGAAAACATATTCTCCACATTATGATGCATTGCATTTAATCTTTGGTCAAGAAAAGCTTTTTTTTCACCATTTTCATTAAATCAACATTTATACCTCAAATGAGATGAACATGGATTATTATACTAATCTTGGGCCACAAAATGCATTATCCTTATTAAGATGCAAGATATTGATGGCTTGGTTACACCAGAAAAAGTTTTTCTTTCCACCATTATACTTAGAACCAAAGTCATTCTTCTAATGAGAAGAACTTGGATTCTCGTAATAATCTTGATTCTTTCGTGATTAGGCCACAAAAAAAGTTCTCTTAATTGAGATACATGATATTGATGCTTTGATCTTGCAGAAAATGCTTTTTTTGCACCATTTTCCTTAGAATCAAAGTTCGTCACAAAAAAAAAGAAGAACATGGTCTCTCATAGTAATCTCTATTCTTTCCGTGATTGGACTGCAAAATGACATACTTTTTAATAGGACACATGACATTGATGCTTTAGTTTCACAAGAGAAGCTTTTTTCCCACCATTTTCTTCAAAATCAAAATTTGTCCCTCAAATAAGTTGAACTTAGATTTCATAATAGTCTCTATTCTTTTTGTGCTTGGGTTACAAAAAACAAAATTCTCCCCATTAGGATGCACGATTTTAATGCTTTGGTTTCATAAGAAAAGCTTTTTTTTCACCATTTTCCTTATAATCAAAGCTTGCCCCTCAAATTAGACTAACATTGATTTTAATAATAATCTCTATTCCTTTTGTGATTGGTTTAAGCAAAAAATATTCTCCACATTAGGATGTACTATACTTATGCTTTGGTTTTGCAAGAAAAGCTTATTTTCATCATTTTCATTATATCAAAGTTCGTACCTCAAATGAGATGAACATGGATTATGGTACTAATCTTGGGCCATAAAACGCATTATCCTTATTAAGATGCAAGATATTGATGCTTTGGTTACACAAGAAAATGTTTTTCTTTCCATCATTATACTTAGAACTAAAGTTCATCCTTATGATGAGATGAACTTGGATTCTCATAATAATCTTAATTCTTTCATGATTAAGCTACAAAAAAATTCTTCTAATTGGGACACACGATATTAATGCTTTGATCTTGCAAAAAATGCTTTTTTTTACACCATTTTCCTTAGAATCAATGCTTGTCACCAAAAAAAAAAAACATAGACACTCATAGTAATCTCCATTCTTTCCAAGATTGGGCTACAAAATGACATACTTTTTATTGGGACACATGACATTGATACTTTAGTTTCATAAGAGAAGGTTTTTTCCTACCATGTTCTTCAAGATCAAAATTTGTTCCTTAAATAAGATGAACTTAGATTCTCATAATAGTCTCTATTCTTTTTATGCTTGGGTTACAAAAACAAAATTCTCCTCATTATGATGCAAGATATTAATGCTTTAGTTTCATAAGAAAAGCTTTCTATTTTCCACCATTTTCCTTATAATTAAAGTTTGCCCCTTAAATTAGACAAACGTTGATTTTCACAATATTCTCCATTTTTTTTTTTGTAATTGGGCTAAGATACATATATTCTCCATATTAGGATGCATTGTATTTATTCTTTGGTTCTGCAAGAAAAGCTTTTTTTCACCATTTTCATTAGATCAGTATTCATACCTCGAATGAGATGAACATGGATTATTGTACTAATCTTAGGCCATAAAACACGTTATACTTATTAAGATGCAAGATATTAATGCTTTGGTTGCACAAGAAAAAGCTTTTCTTTCCACATTAGACTTAGAATCAAAGTTTTATCCCTCTGATGAGATAAGCTTGGATTCTCTTAATAATCTCTATTCTTTCCATGATTGGGTTGCAAAAGCAAATCTTTCTCATTAGGATACATGATATTGATGCTTTTGTTTCCCAAGAATAAGTTTTTCTCTTCAATATTTTCCTTAAAATCAAAAGTCATCCTAGAAAAAGAGGAAAATGGATCCTCACAATAATCTTTATTCTTTTCATGATTTGGATCCAAAATGGTATTCTCATTATTAGGATACATGATGTTGATGCTCTAGTTTTGCAAGAAAAGCAACCATTTTTCTTATAATCAAAGTTTATCCCTTAAATGAGATAAACATGGATTCTTGTAACAATCTCTAGTCTTTTTGTTATTAGGCTACAAAAAACATTCTCTTCATTATGAGGCACCATATAGATACTTTGGTTTTGCAGGAAATGCTTTTCTTTGTATCATTTTCTTTAAAATCAATATTTATCCCAAAAAAATGAAAAACATACATCCTCATAATAATCTCCATTCTTTACATGATTGGGCTATAAAATGACATTCTCTTTACTAGGATACATGATATTCATGCTTTGGTTTCATAGGAAAAGCTTTTGTTTATATCATTTTCCTTCGAATCAAAGTTTGCCCTCAGATGAGATAAACACGGATGCATTTAATAATCTCCCATTTTTTGCAATTGGGTTACAAAACATATTCTTTTCTTTAGGATGAGTAGTATAGATGCTTTGGTTTTGTAGGAAATATTTTTCCTTCCACCATTTTCCTTAAAATCAAAGTTCATCCTAAAAAAGAAGAACATGAATCTTCATAATAATCTCCATTCTTTTCATCTTTGGGCTATAAAGTGACATTCTCATTTTTTGCACACACAAATTTGATACTTTGGTTTCACAAGAAAAGTTTTTTTTTCGACCATTTTCCTTAGAATTGAAGTTTATCCTTTAGATGAGACGAACATGGATTTTCATAATAATCTCTAAGCTTTTTAAGATTAGATCTATAAAAACTTATTTCCTCATTAGGATACACAGTTTTATGCTTTAGCTTTGCAAGGAAAGCTTTTATTTTTACCATTTTTCATGGAATCAAATTTGTCCCTTAGATGAGACGAACATGGATTCTCGTAATAATCTTTATTCTTATTGTGATTGGGCCATAAAAATGCACTTTCCTTATTAAGATGCATGATATTGATGCTTTGGTTTCACAACAGAAGCTTTTTTTTACCACCATTAAACTTATAATCAAATTCATCCCTCAGTTGAGATAGACATGAATTCTCATAATAATCTTGATTCTTTTCATGATTAGGCTACAAAAACAAATTCTTTTTGTTAGGATACATGATCTTGGTTCTTTAGTCTCGTAGAAATGTTTTTCTTTCCACCATTTTACTTAGTATCAAAGCTTATCCATAAAAAAGGAGGAACATGGATCCTCAGAACAGTTTTCATTCTTTATGCGATTGGGCTAAAAAATGATGTTCTCCTTATTGGGATACCCAACAACGATGGTTCCATTTTGCAAGAAAAGATTTTCTTTCTGCCATTTCTCTAAGAATCAAAGTTTATCCCTCAGATAAGATGAACATGGATTCTCATAATAATTTTATTCTTTTCATGATTCAACTACAAAAACAAATTTTCCTTATTAGGCTGCAGGATATTGATGGTTTGATTTTACAAGAAAAGCTTTTTTTTCACTATTATACTTAGAATCAAGGTTTATCCCTTGAATAAGATGAATCTTTATTCTAGTAATAATCTTTATTTATTCCATGATTACGCTAAAAAGGTAAATTCTCCTCATTGGGATACATGATATTGATACTTTGGTTTCGTGAAAAATGTTTTTTCTACCAATTTTTCCTAAAATCAAAGTTCATCCCCCCTAAAAAAATGAACATGGATCTTCACAATAATCTCTATTCTTTTCGTGATTGGGCTATAAAATGACATTTCCTTATTAGGATATATGACAAAATTCTTTGATTTTGCAAGAAAAGCTTTTCTTTCCACCATTATCTTTAGAACCAAGTTTTATCCCTCAGATTAGATGAACTTGGATTCTTGTAATAATCTCTATTCTTTTTGTGATGGGTCTACCAAAACAAATTGTTCTCATTAGAATGCACAATATTATGCTTTGATTTCACAAGAAAAGCAGTTTCCACTATTTTCCTTTGAATCAAAGTTTGTCCCTCAAATTAGACAAACATTGATTCTCATAATAATCTTCATTTTTTGTGATTAGGCTAAAAAAACATATTCTCCTCATTAGGATGCGCAGTATTAATGCTATGGCTTTGCAAGAAATGTTTTTCTTTCAACCATTTTCATTGGAATCAAAGTTTACCCCTTAGATGAGACGACAATGGATTCTATAATAATCTCCTTTTTTTCTGTGATTAGGCCATAAAAACACATTCCTCTAATTAGGATATATGATATTGATGCTTTGGTTTCGCAAGAAAAACTTTTCTTTCCACTTTTATGCTTACGATTAAAGTTTTTCCTTCTGACGAGATGAACTTAGATTCCCGTAATAATCTTGATTTTTTCCATGATTAGGCTATAAAAACAAATTCCCATTATTGGCATACAAGATATTGATGCCTTGGTTTCACAGGAAATGCTTTCTTTCCATCATTTTTCTTATAATCAAAGTTTAACCTAAAAAGAAGAGAAACATGGATTCTCATAATAATCTCCATTCTTTTCATTATTAGGCTACAAAACAACATTATCCGTATTAGGATACATGATATTAATGCATTGGTTTAGCAAGACAAGCTTTTCTTTCCACCACTATCCTTAGAATCAAAGTTTGTCCCTTAAATAAGATTAACTTGAATTCTCATAATAATAACTATTAGTTTTGTACTTGAGCTATAATAACAAAATCTCCTCATTAGGATGCCTAAAAATTGATTGCTTTTGCAATGAAAGCTTTCCTTGCCACCATTGTCCTTGGAGTCAAAGTTTGTCCTTCAACATAGGTAAACATTGATTCTCATAATAATCTCCATTCTTTTTGTGATTAGGCTAAAAAACATGTTCGTCTCATTATGATGCACAGTATTGATGCTTTAGTTTCATAAGAAAAGTTTTTCCTTTCATAATTTTCATTACAATCAAAGTTCATCCCTCAATTAATTGAACATGGATTCTTATATTAATCTCTATATTTCTGTGGTTAGGCCACAAAATCTCCTCACCAATATACATGATATTAAAACTTTGGTTTTGCAAGTAAAGCTTTTCTTTCCATCATTATACTTAGAATCAAAGTTAGTCCCCCTGATGAGATGAATTTGTATTCTCAAAATCATCCCGTTCTTTCCATGATTAGGCTACAAAAATAATTCTCCTCATTGGAATACATGATATCGATGCCTTGGTTTTGAAAAAAATCCTTTTCTCTCCACTACTTTCCTTAGAATCAAAGTTCACCCCCCAAAAAAGGAACATGGATTCTTGCAATGATCTTCATTTTTTTCATATCGGATTGCAAAATGACATTCTCTTAATTGGGATGCATGACATTGGTGCTTTAGTTTTGCAAGAAAGGCTTTTGTTTACACCTTTTTCCTTAGAATCAAAGTTTATCTCTCACATGAGATGAACAAGTATTCTTATAATAATCTTTATTCTTTTCATGATTGGGCTACAAAAAAATTCATCTTATTATGATGCTTGATATTAATGCTTTGGTTTCACACAAAAAGCTTTTCTTTCTTCCTTTTTCCTTAGAATCAAAGTTCATCACTTAGATAATACAAACATTGATTTTCGAAATAATCTCAATTGTTTTTATGATTTGGCAAAAAACACAGTCTCCTCATTAGGATACACGATATAAATGCTTTGTCTTCTAAAAGGAAGCTTTTTTTCACCATTTTCCTTAGAATTAAAGTTTATCCCTCAGATGAAACAAACATGGATTCTTATAATAATCTCTAATATTTTTGTGATTGGGCTACAAAAACACATTTTTCTTATTATGATGCATGATATTGATACTTTGGTTTTGCAAGAAAAACTCTCCATTCCACTATTTCTATAAAATCAAAGTTTGTC
Source organism: Adansonia gregorii (assembly GCA_038382025.1). Classification (NCBI taxonomy): domain Eukaryota; kingdom Viridiplantae; phylum Streptophyta; class Magnoliopsida; order Malvales; family Malvaceae; genus Adansonia; species Adansonia gregorii. Next base: position 9,344 of record JBBYHO010051319.1, read on the forward strand.
CCTTAAATGAGAGAAACATTGTTTCTTATAATAAGCTACATTATTTTTGTGATTGGGCTAAAAAACACATTCTTTTTTCCACCATTTTCTTTAAAATCAAATCTTGTCCTTAAGATAAGTCTAACATGGATTTATGTAATAATTTTTATATTTTTTTGTAATTGGACTAAAAAAAAATATTCTTCTTATTAGGATACACGATGTTGATGCTCTCACTTCTAAAAAAAGATTTATTTACACCTTTTTTTTTAGAATCAAAGTTTATCTCTTAAATAAGATAAACATGATTCTCATAATAATACACATTCTTGTCAATGGGATGCAGGACATTGATGATTTCATTTTGCAAGAAAAGCATTTTTTTCGTTATTTTTGTTAAAATAAAAGTTCGTATCTCAGATGAGATGAACATAGATTTGCATAATAATCTTCATTCTTAATGTGATTGGGCTACAAAAACTTATTCTTCTCATTATGGTGCATGATATTAATGCTTTGGTTTCACAAGAAAAGCTTTTTTTCCATTATTTTCCTTAGAATCAAAGTTTGTCCTTCAAATGAGATGAACATTGATTCGCATAATAATCTTTGTATTTTTGTGATTGGGCTAATAAACATATTTTTCTCATTAGGATTCACGATATTGATGCTTTGTTTCACAGGAAAGGTTTTTCTCTCAACCATTTTCCATAAAATCAAAGTCTGCCCCTAGATGTAATGAGTATTGATTTTTGTAATGATCTCCATTCTTTTCATGATTAGGCTACAAAAACATATTATCCTCTTTAGGATGCACGATATTGATGCTTCGATTTTGCAAGAGAAGCTTTTCTTTCCACCGTTTTCCTTAAAATCAAAGTTTATGCCTCAAATTAGATAAACATGGATTCTTGTAATAATCTCTATTTTTTTCATGATTAGGCTACAAAAACACATTCTCCTTATTAGCATGCATGATATTGATGCTTTTCTTTCAACAAAAAGGTTATTCTTTCAATTCCTTTCTATTAAAACTCATCCCTCAAATGAGATGAATATGGATTCACGAAAAAATCTCTATTCTTTTTGTGATTGGCCTAAAAAGCACTTTCTCCTTAATTAGCATGCATGATATTGATGCTTTGGTTTCATAAGAAAAGCTTTTCTTTCCACCATTTTCCTTAAAATTAAAGGTTATCCCATAGATAAGACGAACATACATTATCATAACAATCTCCATTCTTTTTGTGATTGGCTATAAAAGTGCATTCTCCTTATTAAAATGCATGACATTAATGCTTTTGGTTTAGCAAGAAAAGCTTTCTTTTGCACCATTTCCTTGGAATCAATGTTTGTCGTTCAAATTAGACAAACATTGGTTCTTATAATAAACTCTATTATATTTGTGATTAGGCAAAAAAACACATTCTCCTTAAGAAAACTTTTTCTTTTGACCATTTTTTGTAGAATCAAAGTTTGTCATTCAGATGAGTCGAACATGGATTCATACAATAATCTCCATTTCTTTCATAACTGAGCTATAAAAACATGTTCTCCTCATTAGATAGCACAATATTGATACTCTGGTTCATAGGAAAAGCTTTTTTTTACACTATTTTATGTGGATTATTATAATAACCCCCATTATTTTCTTGATTAAGTTTCAAAAGCACACTTTTGTCAATAATATACATGATATTGATGATTTGGTTTTACAGTAAAAATTTTCTTTCCACCATTTTTGTTAGAATTAAAGTTTAACCTTTAGATGAGATGAACATGGATTTGCATAGTAATCCCCATTCTTTTTCTGATTGGCCTACAAAAACACATGCTCCTCTTTATGATACATGATATTGATGCTTTGGTTTTACAAGAAAAGTTTTTTTTCCACCATTTTCCTTATAATAAAGTTTGTCCCCTAAGTGAGATGAACATTGATCAATGTAATAATTTACATTCTCTTTGTGATTGCACTAAGAAAAATGTTCTCCTTATTAGGAAGTATTATATTGATGCTTTGGTTTTGGAATAGAAGTGCTTTTTCAACCATTTTCCTTAGAATCAAAGTTTGTCCCCTAGATGAGACAAATGTGAATTCTTCTAATAATCTCTATTCCCTTCATGATTAGTATACAAAAACACATTCTCCTCATTAGGATATGCATGATGCTTTAGTTTTGCATGATAAGCTTTTTTTTCACCATTTTTCATAAAATCAAAGTTTATTCCCCAGATGAGACAAACATGGATTCTCATAACAATCTCTATTTTTTTGGTGATTAGGTTATAGAAACATATTGTCTTCATTAGGGTGCATGATATTAATACTTTGGTTTCACAAGAAAAACAAATTTGCCACCACGTTTCTTACAATCAAAGTTTATCCCCCAAATGAGATGAACGTAGATTCTTGTAATAATCTCCATTATTTTTGAGATTGGGATACAAAAGCACATTTTTCTCATTAGGATGCATGACATTGATTCTTTGGTGTCGATGAAAAGCTTTTCATTTCACCATTTTGCTTAGAATCAATCATCTTTGAGATAAGACAAAAAAGGGTTCTTATAATAATCCTCATTCTTTTCATGATTGGGCTACCCAAACACATTTTCCTTATTATCATGCACAATATTAATGCTTTGGTTTCATAAGAAAAGCTTTTTATGCAACTATTTTCCTTAGAGTTAAAGTTTGTCCTTTAAATGAGATGAACATTCATTCATGTAATAATTTTTATTTTGTAATGATTGCACTAAAAAACACTTTCTACTTATTAGGATGCACAATATTGATGGTTTGGTTTTGCAAGAAAAGCTTTCTTTCTAGCGTTTTCCTTGGAATCAAAGTTTGTCCCTTAGATGAGACGAACATGAATTCTCATAATAATCTCCATTCCTTTTAGGATTGGGCTATGAAGCACAATTTCCCTATTAGGATGCATAATATTGATGCTTTGGCTTCTCAAGAAAAGCTTTTCTTTCCATCATTTTCCTCAAAATCAAAGTTTGTCCCCTAAATGAAATTAACATGGATTCTCAAAGTAATCTATATTCTTTTCATGATTAGGCTACACAAATAGATTCTCCTTATTAGGATGTGTGATATTAATGCTTTGGTTTCATAAGAAAAGTGACTTCTTCCATTATTTTTCTTATAATCAAAGTTCTTCCATCAGTTGAGATAAACATAGATTATTATAATAATCTCTATTTTTTTATTAGTAGGCTATAAAAACCCATTCCCTTTATTAGAACACATGATATTAATGCTTTGATTCACAAGAAAAGCTTTTCTTTCTTCTATTTTCCTTAGAACCAAAGTTTATCCCTTAAATAAGATGAACTTTGACTCTCACAATATACTCAATTCTTTTTGTGATCGGGGTAAGAAAACACATTCTCCATATTAATATGCATGATATTGATTCTTTGATTTCTTAAAAAAAGCCTTTCTTTAGACCATTTTCCTTAGAATCAAAGCTAATCCCTTGGATGAGCTAAACATTGATTTGTGTAAAAATCTTTATTCTTTTCATTACTGGGCTATAAAAACACATTCTCCTTATTAGCATGCATGATATTTTTGCTTTGGCTTTGCAGGAAAGGCTTTTCTTTTCATGATTTTCTTTAGAATCAAAGTTCATCTTTCAAATGAGACAAACATGGATTCTTCTAATAATCTCGATCCCATTCTTAATTGGGCTACAAAAACACATTCTTGTCAGTGGGATACATGGTAGTGATGATTCAGTTTTGCAAGAAAAGAATTTCTTTCCATCATTTTTGTTAGAATCAGAGTTCATTCTTTAGAAGAGATAAATATGGATTCGCATAATAAATTCATTCTTTTTGTGATTGGGCATCTTCTCATTAAGATAAACGATATTGATGCTTTGATTTAATAATAAAAACTTTTCTTCCCACTATTTTCCTTAGAATGAAAGTTCGTTCCTCAATGAAATGGAGTTGATTCTCCTAATAATCTCTATTCTTTTTATGATCAGACTAAAGAAACATATTCTTCTAATTAGGATACATGATTTTAATGCATTGGTTTCACAAAAATAGCTTTTTCTTCCATCATTTTCCTGAGAATTAATGTTCGTCCCTTAAATAATACAAACATGGATTTTGTTAATAATCTCCATTCTTTTCGTGATTGGGCCAAAACACAATAAATTCATTAAGATGATTGATATTGATGCTTTAGTTTTGAGAGAATCAAAGTTTATGCCTTAGATGAGGTGAACATAGACTCTTGCAATAATCTATAATCATTTGTGATTGGGCTACAAAAACACAATCTCCTCATTAGGAAGCATGATATTGTCACTTTGTTTTTGGAAGAAAAGATATTCTTTCCACCAATTTCCTTAGAATCAAAGTTTATCTCTTAGATGAAACGAATGTGATTCCTATAATAATTTTTGTTCTTTTCATGATTGGGCTATAACGACACATTCTCCTTATTAGGATGCATGACATTAATGTTTAGTTTTCAGAAGAGAAGGCTTCCTTCCATAATTTTGCTTAGAATAAAAGTTTATCTCGGAGATAAGGTGAACAGGGATTTTAATAATAATCTTCACTTTTTTGTGATTGGGCTATAAAACACATTCTCCTTATTATGATGCATAATATTAGTACTTTAATTTCACAAGAAAAGTTTTCTTTCCACCATTTTCCTTCGAATTAGAGTGTGCCCCTTGAATGAGATGAATATTGATTCACATAATAATCTCTATTTTTTTTGTGGTTGCACTAAAAGAATCACATTGCCTTATTAGGCTGCATGATATTGTTGCTTTGGTTTCACAAGAAAAGCTTTTCCTTCCACCATTTTCCTTAGAATCAAATTTTGCCCTGTAGATGAGGCGAACATGAATTCTTATAATAATCTCCAATATTTTAATGATTGGGCTACAAAAACACATTCTTCCTATTAGGATGCATGGTATTGTTGCTTTGGTTTTGCAAGATAAGCTTTTTGTTCCACTATTTTCTATAGAATTAAAGTTCATCCCTTAGAAGAGATAAACATGGATTTTCATAAAAATCTTTATTTTTTCATGGTTGGGTTATGAAATCACATTCTTCCCATTAAGATGTAAGATATTGATGCTTTGATTTCACAAGAAAAGTTTTTTTTTTCCATTATTTTCCTTAAAACCACAGTTCATTCATTAGATAGAATAAGCATGGATTCTTATAATAATCCCCATTTTTTTGTGATTGGGCTAGAATATGACATTCTCCTCATTAGAATACAGAATAATGATGCTTTGGTTTTGCCAAAAAAAAGAAGCTTTTTTTCCTCTATTTTTGTTGGAATCAAAGTTTGTTCCTCAAATGAGACAAACATTGATTCTCATAATAAACTCCATTCTTTTTATGATTAGGCTAAGACAACATGTTCTTCTCACTAGGATGCATGGTATTGATGTTTTGGTTTCTCAAGAAAAGCTTTTTTTTCACTATTTTGCTTAGTATCAAAGCTCATCCCTCGATGAGTCAAACATTGATTCACCTAAAAATCTCCATTCTTTTCATGATTAGGCTACAAAAACATATTTTCTCATTAGTATGCATGATATTGATGCTTTGGCTTTGCAAGAAAAGCTTTTTTTTTCCATTTTTTTCATTAGAATCAAAGTTCATCCATAAAATGAGATAAACATTGGTTCTCGTTATAATCTTGATCCTTTTCTTAGTTAGGCTGGAAAAACATATTCTTGTCAGTAGGATACATGATATTGATTATTTGGATTTGCAGGAAAAGAATTTCTTTCCACTATTTTTGTTAGAATTAAAGTTTGTTCCTTAGATGAGATGAACAAAAATTCACATAATAATATCTATTCTTTTTGTGATTAGGATACAAAAACAAAAATCTTCTTATTAGGATGCACGATATGATGCTTTGGTTTCACAACGAAAGATTTTTTTTGTCATTTTCCTCAGAATCAAAGATCATTCCTTAAATGAGATGAACATTGATTCTTATAATAAACTCTATTTTATTTAAGATTGGGCTAAAGAAACACATTCTCCTAATTAAGAGGCATGGTATTGATGCATTAGTTTTGCAAGAAAAACCTTTTTTCCATATATTCCTTAGAATCAACATTATCCCTTAAATAAGACAACCAACAAACTCCATTCTTTCTGCCATTGGGTAGTAAAAACACATTCCACTCATCAAGATGCACGGCATTGATGCTTTGGTTTTGTTAGAATCAAAGTTCATCCTTCTGATGACATAAATATGGATGCCTATAATAATCTTCTTTGTTTTCATGATTGGGCTACAAAAACATATTCTCCTTGTTAGAATGCATGATATTGATGTTTTGTTTTCGTAAGAGAAGCTATTTTTTCCACCATTTTCCCTAAAATCAAAATTTATCCCCTCAATGAGATGAACATGGATTCTTATAATAATCTCCACTCTTTTCATGATTAGGTTGCAAAAACACATTCTCCTTGTTAGAATGCATGATATTGATGTTTTGTTTCCGTAAGAAAAGCTATTATTTCCATCATTTTCCTTAAAATAAAAATTTATCCCCTAGATGAGATGAACATGGCTTCTTATAATAATCTCCACTCTTTTCATGATTGGGCTGCAAAAACACATTTTTTTCTTTAGGATGCATGACATTGATACTTTGGTTTTGCAAGATAAGTTTTTTTTCCACTATTTCGCTTAAAATCAAAGTCCATCTCCCAAATAAGATGAACATGGATTCTCATTGTAATCCATTTTTTCATGATTAGGTTGCAATAACACATTCTCCTTATTATGATGCATGATATTAATGCTTTGGTTTTACAAGAAAAGATTTTCTTTCCACCATTTTCATTAAAATTAAGGTTTATCCCTCAAATGAAACGAACATTGATTCATGTAACAATCTTTATTCTTTTTTGAATTGGGTTAAAAAACACATTCTCCTTATTAGGATGCATGATATTATACTTTGTTTTCATAAAAAAGCTTGTCTTTCTACCATTTGAATCAAAATTCATCCTTTAGATGAGACGAACATAAATTCTTATAATAATCTCTAATGTTTTCTTGATTGGGGTAAAAAACCACATTTTGCTCTTTAGGATGCATAATCTTAATGCTTTGGTTTCACAAGAAATGCCTTTCATTCTACCATTTTCCTTATAATCAAAGTTTGTCCCCCAGATGAGATAAATATGGGTTCTCATAATAATTGCCATTCTTTTCGTAATTGGGCAACAAAAACATACTCTTCTCATTAGGATGCATGATACTGATGCTTTTGTCTTATAAGAAAAGCCTTTTTCTACCATTTTCCCTAGAATCAAAGTTTATACCTTAGATAAGATAAGCATGGATTCTTATAATTATCTCATTCTTTTTATGACTGGGCTACAAAAACATATTCTTTTCATTAGGATGTATGACATTGATACTTTAATTTTACAAGCAAAGCTTTTCGTGCCTCCATTTTCCTTAGAATTAAAGTTCGTGCATCAAATGAAATAAACATGGATTTTGTAATAATTTCCATTTTTCATTATTGGGCTACAAAAACACATTTCCTTACTGGAATGCATAGTATTGAAGCTTTGCTTTTGCAAGAAAGCTTTTTTTTCCTATTTTCTTTAAAATCAAAGTTTGTCCCTCAAATCAGATGAACAATTCCCATAATAAACTCTATTATTTTGTTATTGGCTTAAAAAAATGCATTTTCCTCATTAGGATGCATGATATTGATGTTTTGGCTTCTCAAGATAGATTTTTTTCCACCATTTCCCTTAGAATCAAAGCTCACTTAGATGAGTCAAACACTGACTCGCATAAAAATCTTTATTCTTTCCATAATTGGGCTAAAGAAACATATTCTCCTAATTAGGATGCATGATATAGATGCATTGATTTTGCAAGAAAAGCCTATTTTTCCATATTTTCCTTAGACACAACGTTCATTCATCAAATGAGATAAACAAGGATTGTTGTAATAATCTCTATTCTTTGTGTGATTGGGAACAAAAACACATTCCACTCATTAAGATGCATGACATTGATGTTTTGGTTTCGTTAGAATCAAAGTTCATCCCTCAGATAAGGCAAACATGGATTCTTGTAATAATCTTCATTCTTTTCTTGATTAGGCTACACAAAAATATTTTTCCTCATTAGGATGCATGATATTGATGTTTAGTTTTACAGAAAAAGCTATTCTTTCCACCATTCTCCTTAGAATCAAAGTTTATCCCTCATATAAGACAAATATGGATTCTTATAATAGTCTCCATTCTTTTCATGATTAGGCTACAATAGCATATTCTTCTTATTAGAATGCATGATACTGATGCTTTGGTTTCATAAGAGAAGCTTTTCTTTCCACCATTTTTCTTAGAATCAAAGCTCAAACCCCAGATAAGATGAAAATGAATTTTTAAAATAATTTCCATTCTTTTTCTAATTGGGCTACAAAAACAAATTCTCCTTATTATGATGCATGATATTAATGCTTTAGTTTCACAAAAACAAAATCTTCTCATTAGGATACACTATATTGATGCTTAAGTTTTACAACAAAAACTTTTTTCTACCATTTTCTTTAGAATCAAAGTTTGTTCTTCAAATGAAAAGAACATTGATTCTTATAATAATCTCTATTCTTTTTATGATTAGGCTAAAGAAACACATTCTTCTAATTAGGATGGATGATAATGATGCATTGGGTTCTTAAGAAAAGCTTTCTTCCAGCATGTTCCTTAGAATCAACATTCATCCCTTAAATGAGATAAAAATGGATTGTTGTAATAATCTCCACGTTTTTCATGATTGGGCAGCAAAAGCACATTCCACTCATTGAGATGCATAATATTGATGCTTTGGTTTTGCTAACTTTATACAATCAAGTTATTTAGTCTCATTTTTCATATTAAATTAGCTAAGTCTTAGAGATTTCTATTCAAATTTTCTTTATAGCAATATTATTTTATTTAAATTTTATTTATTTTTAGTAGCTTTTAATTTAGTATTATTTACTTTCCTTATATTTTAATTGCCTAGTTATTTAAATAATTTTCATATTTTTGTAGGCCAAAAGCCAAAGGAGTTTCCAAAAGTGCAGTAACTTAATGAAGAAGTAAAGTGGACTCAATCGAATGAAGTGATTAAGTTTGGTAATTTCCAAAAATAATATGTTCAAGCTACATGAAGATCAAGGTTTTACCTTCAGGGTTTTGCCTATAAATAGGATTCTTAGGATTAGACTTAGAAAAAATCTCAGATCTATAATTTTATTTTTTTCTAGTTTTCTGAAGAGGAGGGAAGCTACCATATTCAAAAAGCTGAGAGATTTTAGAAAAGCTTGAAGATTAAAGATTCGACCAATCTTAGTTTTCTCTTTCTCTTTACTCTTTTTATATTTCTTGTATTATTTATGATAGTGAAACTCCTTGATTTTATATTTATTATGAACTAGATTTATTTTTCTAGTTTTGTAAGGGAGCTCAACATGTCATTTGGATTTTCTTTTATTTTCTAGATTTAATGATATTTGAGTTATTCGTTCAATCTCATTCTTAATGCTTCTAATTGCTTGCTCACTAATTAAATTGATTTGGTAGCCTTAATGAACTTGGAAAAAGGATTTTGTGTTTAGACTTGGATTGAATGAAACATTTATTTATTAGGATGAATTGATTTATATGTTAGATAGGAATATACTAGCATGCTAGATCTAACTAAATTAGAGACTAAGCTTAATGAGTTGCTTTTAATTCAATTTGCATAAGAATATAGTAAATTGATTAAGAAAAATATTTTCATAAGACTATTGAAAGATACTTATAAATAATTTAGAACTTTGGTTAACAACTCATTATCATTAGTAAAGTTAAGAAAGTAGGATTTTATTCAATTGAAGTGTTTGGGAAAATTATAATCTTGGGCTTCTATTATTTATTATTTGCTTTATTATTATTATATTTAGTTTTAATTTATAATCTTTAATCTTTTTTATTATTATTATTTGCTTTAATTTTAGTACTTATCAAATTAAGTATCACTTCCTCATTAGATCAACACTCTATTTTGTCACTATATAAATTGTTGCAATACGTGCACTTGCATTGTTATCTGACAATAGGTTGCATTATAATAAATGTTCATCCATCAAATAAGACAAACATAGATTCCTAATATAATCTCCATTCTTTTTGTGATTAGGCTACCAAAGCACATTCTCCTTATTAGGATGCATGATATTGATGCATTGATTTCACAAGGCAGCTTTTCTTTCCACCATTTTCCTTAGAATCAATGTTCATCCCTTAGATGAGATGAATATGGGTTCTCATAATAATCTCTATTAGTTTCACGATTGGACTACAAAAACACATTCTCCTTATTAGGATGCATGTTATTGATGTTTTGGTGTCTAAAGAAAAATTTTTCCCTTTACCATTTTTGCCAAAATTAAAATCTGTCCCCCATATAAGATGAACATGGATCCTTGTAATAATCTCTAATCTTTTTATGATTGGGCCAAAACAACTCATTATTCTCTTTAGGAAGCAAGATATTGATGCTTTGGTTTCATAAGAAAAGTTTTTATTTCCAATGTTTTCCTTACAATCAAGGTTCATCCTTTAGATGTGATGAACATGGATTCTCATAACAATCTCCATTTTTTGTGATTTAGCTATATAAACGCATTCACATCATTAGGATGTAGAATATTAATGCTTTGGCTTCATAGTAAAAGCTTTTTTTTCCACCATTTTCCTTAGATCAAAGTTCATCCTTTGATTGAGATGAACATGGATTCTTGTAGTAATCTCTATTTCTTTTGTGATTGGGCTATAGAAACACATTTTCGTCAATAGGATGCTTGATATTAATGCTTTGATTTCACAAGAAAACCTTTTCTTTCCATAATTTTCCTTAGACTCAAAATTCATCCTTTAGATGTGACAAACATAGGTTCTCATAATCTCTTCAATAGCATATATGATATTCATGCTTTGGTTTTATAAGAAAAGCTTTTCTTTTGATTTTTTCCCTTAGAATCAAAGTTCATCCTTCAGATATGACAAACATGGATTCTAATAACAATCTCTTTTTTTTTTGTGATTGGGCTATAAAAACACATTCACCTTATTAGGTTGCATAATATTGATGATTTTGTTTCACAAGAAAAGCTTTTCTTTCCATCATTTTCCTTAGATCATAGTTTATCCCTCAGTTAAGATGAACATGGAATCTTAAAATAATCTTCATTCTTTTTATGATTAAGCTATAAATGGATGCATGATATTAATGCTTTCGTTTCATAAGGAAAGCTTTTCTTACTATTATTTTCCTTAGAATTAATATTCTTCCCATAAAAGTGACAAACGTGGATTCTCATAACAATTCCCATTCTTCTTGTGATTAGGCTATAAAAATACATTCGCATCATTAGGATAATGATATTGATGCTTTGACCTTACAAGAAAAGCTTTTCTTTCCACCATTTTCATTAGATCGAAGTTCATCCCTTGTTTAAGACGAACATGGATTCTTGTTATAATCTCTATTCTTTTTGTGATTAGGCTATAAAAACACACTCTCATTAATAGAATGGTTGATATTGACGCTTTGATTTCACAAGAGAAGTTTTTCCTTTGGTAATTTTCCTTAAATTCAAAGTTTATCCTTTAGATGTGACAAACATGGATTCTCGTAATAATCCCCATTCTTTTTGGGATTGGACTATAAAAACACATTCTCCATATTAACATGTAAGATATTGATGCTTTGGTTTCGTAAGAAAAGTATTTTTCCATTATTTTCCCCAAAATTAATCCCGCAGATAAGATGAACAAAGAATTCTCATAATAATCTCTATACTTTTGGCAATTGGATTATAAAAACATATTCCTCTCAATAGGATGCATGATATTGATGCTTTGATTTCACAAGAAAAGCTTTTCTTTTTATCTTTTTTTGTTGAATTAAAGTTAATTCCTTAAATGGTGACGAACAAGGATTTTAACAATAATCTTGATTCTTTCTGTGATTGGGATATAAAAACACATTATTCTCAATAGAATACATGATATCGATGCTTTGATTTCACGAGAAAAGCTATTCTTTCCATAATTTTCCTTAGAATCAAAGTTCATCCCATAGATCTGAGGAACATAGATTCTAGTAACAATCTCTATACATTTTGTGATTGGGCTATAGAAATGCATTCATCTCATTAAGATGCATGATATTGATGTTTTGGTTTCATAAGAAAAGCTTTTCTTTACATCTTTTTCCTTAGAATCAAAGTTCATCCTTTAGATGTGATGAGCATGGAATCTCGTAACGATCTCTATTTTTTTGTAAGCTATAAAAAGACATTTACATAATTAAGATGCATGATATTGACACTTTGGTTTCATGAGAAAAGCTTTTCTTTCCACCATTTTTCTTAGATTAAAATTCATCCCTCGGTTGAGACAAACATAGATTCTCATAATAACCTCTATTCTTTTATGATTGGGCTATACACACACATTCTCCTCAATAGGATGCTTAATAGTGATGCTTCGATTTCATAAGAAAAGCTTTTCTTTCCATAATTTTCCTTAGAATCAAAGTTTATCTTTTAGGTGTGACAAACATGGATTCTCGTAATAATCTCTATTCTTTCTGTGATTGGGTTGTTAAAACATGCGCTCCTCAATGAGATGCTTGATATTGATGGTTTGATTTTATAAGAAAAGCTTTTCTCTCCATAATTTTTATTAGAATCAAAGTTCATCTGTTAGATGTGACAAACATGGATTCCTGTAATAATCTCCACTCTTTTTGTGATTAGGCTCTAAAAGCACATTCTCTTACTAGGATGTATCATATTGATGCTTTGGTTTCACAAGAAAAGCTATCCTTTCCATCATTTTCCTCAAAATCAATCCCATAGATGAGACAAACTAGATTCTCGTAACAATCTTTGTTCTTTTATGATTAGGCTATAAAAACACATTCCTCTTAATATGTTGCATGATATTGATACTTTGGTTTTACAAGAAAATATTTTCTTTAGATCTTCTTACATAGAATCAAAGTTAACTTCTCAAATTTGACAAGCATTGATTCTCATAATATTGTCTATTCTTTTTGTGATTTGGCTATAATAACGCATTCACCTTATTAGGATGCATGATATTGATGCTTTGTTTTCACAAGAAAAGCTTTTTTTTCCATCATTGTCCTTAGATGAAAGTTCATTCCTCGATTAATATGAACATGGATTCTCAAAACAATATCCATTCCTTCTATGATTGGGCTATGAAAACATATTCTCCTTAATCGGATAGATGATATATGCTTTGTTTTCAAAAGAAAAGCATTTCTTTCAATCTTTCCCCTTTGAATCAAAGTTCATTCCTCAAATGTGATGAACATGGATTCTCATAATAATCACTATTCTTTTTATGATTAGTCTATAAAAACACATTTTTTTCAATAGGATGCCAGATATTGCTGCTTTGGTTTTAGAACAAAAGCTTTTCTTTCCATTATTTTCCCTAAAGTTAAAGTTCATCACATAGATGTAATGAACATGGATTCTCATTATAAATCTCCATACTTTTTGTGATTGGGCCATAAAACACATTTCTATTAGTAACAAGCAAGATATTAATGCTTTGGAGTCACAATAAAAGCTTTTGTTCTATTATTTTCATTTAAATCAAAGTTCACCCCTTAGATATGACGAACAAGTATTCTTGAAATAATCTCCATTCTTTTTGTGATTGTGCTATAAAAACACACTCTTCTTAATAGAATGCTTGATACTGATCCTTTTATTTCACAAGAAAAGCTTTTCTTTCCATAGTTTTCCTTAGAATCAAAGTTTATCCCATAGATGTGACAAACAATGATCTTTATAAACAAACTCCTTTCTTTTTGTGATTGAACTTTAAAAACACACTTGCCTTATTAGGATGCATAATATTAATGCTTTGGTTTCATCATTAGGATGCACGATGTTGATGCTTTGGCTTCATAGGAAAAGCTTTTTTTTCCATCATTTTCATTAGAATCAAAGTTTATCCTTCGCATGTGCTAAACATGGATTCTCATAACAATCTCTATTTTTTTGAGTCGGCTATAAAAACACATTCACATCATTAAGATGCATGATATTGATGCTTTGGCTTCACGAGGAAAGCTTTTCTTCCCACCATTTTCCTTAGATCGAAATTCATTCCTTGATTAAGTCAAACATGGATTCTAGTAATAACGACCATTCTTTTTGTGATTAGGCTATACAAACACGCTCTCCTCAATATGATGCTTAATATTGATGCTTTGATTTCACCAGAAAAGCTTTTTTTTTCATAATTTTCCTTAGAATCAAAGTTCATCCATTATATGTGATAAATATGGTTTCTCATAATAATCTTCATTCTTTTCATGATTGGGCAATAAAAACATGCTCTCCTATGTAAGATCATGATATTGATGCTTTCATTTTAGAATAAAAGCTTTTCTTTCCATAATTTTCATTAGAATCAAAGTTCCTTTGTTAGATGTAATAAACATGAATTCTCATAATTATCTTTATTTTTTATGATTAGGTTCTAAAAGCATATTTTCCTCATTAGGATGTATCATATTGATGCTTTCGTTTCATAAGAAAAGCTATTTTTTCCATCCATTTCCTTGAATCAATCCCACAGATGAGACGAACATGGATTCTTGTAACAATCTCTATGCATTTTATGATTGGGCTATAAAAACACATTCCTCTTAATAGGTTGCATGATATCGATGCTTTGGCTTCACAAGAAAAGCTTTTCTTTAGATCTTCTTTCGTAGAATCAAAGTTAACCCCTCAGATTTGACGAGCATGGATTCTCGTAATAATATCTTTTCATTTTGTGATTTAGCTATAATAATGCATTCACCTTATTGGTGCATCATACCGGTGCTTTGGTTTCACAAGAAAAGCTTTTCTTTTCATCATTATCCTTAGAAGTTCACCCTCGATTAAAACGAACATGGACTCTCGAAATAATCTTCATTCTTTCTATTATTAGGCTATAAAACAAATTCTCCTCAATCGAATCAATGATATATGCTTTGGTTTCAAAAAAAAAGCATTTCTTTTGATCTTTTTCCTTTGAATCAAAGTTTATTCCTCATATGTGATGAACAAGGATTCTCGTAATAATCACTATTCTTTTTATGGTTAGGCTATAACAACATATTCTACTCAATAGGATGTAAGATATTGTTGCTTTACATTTAGAAGAAAAGCTTTTTTTCCATCATTTTCCCTAAAGTCAAAGTTCATCACATAGATGTAACGAACATGGATTCTCATTATAAATCTCCATTCTTTTTATGATTCGGCCATAAAACATATTTGTATCAGTAAGATGCAAGATAATAATGCTTTGGTGTCATAAGAAAAGCTTCCTTCCATCATTTTCATTTGAATCAAAGTTCATCCCTTAGACATGACAAACATGTATTCTTGAAATAATCTCCATTCCTTTTGTGATTATGCTATAAGAACAGACACTTCTTAATAGCATGCTTGATACTGATGCTTTGATTTCATAAGAAAAGATTTTTTTTTCCATAGTTTTCTTTAGAATCAAAGTTCATCCCATAGATGTGATGAACATGGATTCTTATAACAATCTCCATTATTTTTGTGATTGGGCTATAAAAACACATTCACATTTTTTAGGATACATGATGTTGATGCTTTTGCTTCATAGGAAAAGCTTTTCTTTCCATTATTTTCTTAGAATCAATTCATCCATTAGATGTGCTAAACATGGATTCTCGCAACAATCTCCATTCTTTTTGTGAATAGGCTATGAAAACACGTTCACATCTTTAAGATGCATAATATCCATGAGAAAAGCTATTCCTTTCCACCATTTTCCTTAGACTAAAATTCATCCCTCAGTTGAGATGAACATGGATTCTCTCAATAACCTCCATTCTTTTCATGATTGGCCTATACAAAGACAGTCCCCTCAATAGGATGCCTGCCATTGACGCTTTAATTTCACAAGAAAAAGATTTTCATTCCAAAATTTTTCTTAAAATCAAAGTTCATCTTTTAGATGTGACAAGCATGGATTCTCAAATAATCTCCATTCTTTTTGGGATTGGGCTATAAAAACACACTCTCCTCAATAAGATGCTTGATATTGATGCTTTCATCTTTAGATGTGATGAACATGGATTCTCGTAACAATCTCCATTTTTTTGTGAGTGGGCTATAAAAACATATTCTTCTTATTAGGATGTATCATATTATGCTTTGGTTTGACCAGAAAGCTACTTTTTCCATCGTTTTCCCCAGAATCAATCCCATAGTTGAAACGAACATGGATTTTAATAATAATCTCTATGTTTTTTAAGATTGGGCTATAAAAACACATTCCTCTTAATAGGTTGCATGATATTGATGCTTTGGTTTTACAAGAAAAGTTTTTCTTTAGATCTTCTTTCAAAGAGTCAAAGTTAACCCCTTAGATTTGATGAGCATGGATTCTCAGAATAATGTCTATTCTTTTTGTGATTTGGCTATAATAATGCATTCACCTTATTAGGATGCATGATAATGATGCTTTGGTTTCATATGAAAAGCTTTTCTTTCCATCATTGCCCTTTTCATTCTTTAATTGAGATGAACATGGATTCCCAAAACAATCTCCATTTTTTCTCGGATTGGGCTATAAAAATTGATTCTCTTCAATGGATGATATATGCTATGGTTTCAAAAGAAAAGCATTTCTTTTGATCTTTTTCCTTTAAATCAAAGTTTTTTCGTCATATGTGATGAACAAGGATTCTCATAATAATCACTATTCTTTCTATGATTCAACTAGAAAAACAAATTCTTCTCAATAGGATGCAAGATATTGTTGCTTTGGTTTCACAAGAAAAGCTTTTCTTTCCAACATTTTCCCTAAAGTCAAAGTTTATCCTTTAGATGTGACAAATATTGATTCTTGTAACAATCTTCATTTTTTTTAGAGTAGGCTATGAAAACCATTCACATCATTAAAATACATTAACCTTCTTTATTCATAAGAAGAGCTTTTTCTCCACCATTTTCCTTAGATCAAATTTCATCCCTCGGTTGAGATGAACATGGATTCTCATAATAACCCTTCATTCTTTTTGTGATTGGGCTATACAAACACACTCTACTTAATAGGATGCTTGATATTTATGCTTGATATTAATCACATAGATGTAATGAACATGGATTCTTGTTATAAATCTCCATTCTTTTTATGATTGGGCCATAAAAACATATTCCTATTAGTAAGATGCAAGATATTGATGCTTTGGTGTCATAACAAAAGCTTTCTTTCCATCCATTTCATTTGAATCAAAGTTCATTCCTTGGGTGTGATGAACATAGATTCTTAAAATAATCTTTATTTTTTTGTGATTGTGCTATAAAAGCATGCTTTTCGCAATTGCATGCTTGATACTGATGCTTTGATTTCACAAGAAATGCTTTTATTTCCATAATTTTACTTAGAATCAAAGTTCATCCCATATATTTGATGAACGGATTCTTGTAGCAATCTCCATTTTTTTGATTGGGCTATACAAACACATTCACCTCATTAGGATGCATGATATTGATGATTTGGTTTCATAGGAAAAGCTTTTCTTTCCATCATTTTCCTTAGAATCAAAGTTTATCCTTTAGATGTGAGGAACATGGATTCTTGTAACAATTTTGATTTTTTTATGAGTGGGCTATAAAAATACATTCACATCAATAAGATGCATGATATTGATGCTTTGGCTTCATAAGAAATGCTTTTCTTTCCACTATTTTCCTTAGATCAAAATTCATCTCTCAGTTGAGATGAACACGGATTCATATAATAACCTTCATTGTTTTTATGATTGGGCTATACAAACACACTTTTCTCAATATGATGATATATATGCTTTGATTTCATAAGAAAAGCTTTTCTTTCCATAATTTTCCTTAGAATCAAAGTTCATCCCATATATGTGATGAACATGGATTCTCGTAAGAACTTCTATTCTTTTTGTGATTGGGCCATATAAACACATTCCTATTAATAAGGTGCAAGATACTGATGCATTGGTGTCACAACAAAAGCTTTCTTTCCATCCTTTTCATTTGAATCAAAGTTCATCCCCTAGATATGATGAACATAGATTCTTAAAATAATCTCCATTGTTTTTGTGATTGTGATATAAAAACACACTGTACGTAATAGGATGCTTGATACTAATGCTTTGGTTTCATAAGGAAAGCTATACAAATGCCTTCACCTCATTGGGATGCATGATATCGATGCTTTGGTTTCACAAGAAAAGCATTTCTTTCCACCATTTTTCTTAGACTAAAGTTCATCTTAACCGTTCATCACTCGGTTAAGATGAACGTGGATTCTCATAATAATCTCCATTCTTTTGTGATTGGGTTATAAAAACACACTCTCCTTAATAGAATGCTTGATATTAATGCTTTAATTTCACAAGAAAAACTTTTCTTTCCATAATTTTCCTTAGAATCAAAGTTTATCCTTTAGATGTGACAAATATGTATTCTTATATTAATTGCCATTCTTTTAGCAATTGGGCTTTAAAAACATACTTTCCTTAATAAGATGATTGATACTGATGCTTTGATTTCAAAAGAAAAGCTTGTCTTTCCATCATTTCCTTAAAATCAAAGTTCATCCGTTAGATGTGATAAACATGGATTCTCATAATAATCTTAATTCTTTTTGTGATTGGGCTCTATAAACACATTTTTCTCATTAGGATGTATCATATTGATGCATTCGTTTCACAAGAAAAGCTATTCTTTCCATCATTTTCCTCAGAATCAATGCCACATATGAGATAAACAAGGATTCTTGCATTATTCTCTATGCTTTTTATGATTGGGCTATAAAAACATATCCTCTCAATAGGTTGCACGATATTTATGCTTTGGTTTCATGAGAAAATATTTTTTAGATCTTCTTCTATAGAATCAAAGTTAACCACTCAGATTTGATGAGCATGGATTCCCATAATAATGTCTATTCTTCTTGTGATTTGGCTATAATAATGTATTCACCTTATTAGGATGCTTGATATTGATGCCTTGGTTTCACAAGAAAAGTTTTTCTTTTCATCATTGTTTTTAGATGAAAGTACATCTCTCGATTGATACGAAAAAGGATTCCCAAAATAATCTCCATTCTTTCTATGATTAGGCTATAAAAACATATTCTCCTTAATCGGCGCACGATATATGCTGTGGTTTCAAAAGGAAAACATTTCTTTCGATCCATTTCCTTTGAATCAAAGTTTATTCCTCAGATGTGATGAACAAGGATTCTCATAATAATCACTACTCTTTCTATGATTAGGCTATAAAAACACATTTTTCTCAATAGGATGTAAGATATTGTTACTTTCATTTCACAAGAAAAGTTTTTTTCCATCATTAACCCTAAAGTCAAAGTTCATCATATAGATGTAATGAACATGGATTCTTATTATAAATCACCATTCTTTTTGTGATTGGGCCATAAAAACATATTCTTATCAATGGATGCAAGATATTAATGCTTTGGTGCCACAAGAAAAGCTTTCTTTCTATTATTTTCATTTAAATTAAAGTTCATCCCTTAGATGTGATAAACATGGATTCTTAAAATAATCTCCAATCCTTTTATGATTGTGCTATAAAAAGATAGTCCCTTCAATAGGATGCTTGATACTGATGCTCACAAGAGAAGCTTTTTTTTCCATAACTTTCATTAGAATCGAATTATATCCCATAGATGTGACAAACATGGTTTCTTGTAACAATCTCCATTCTTTTTGTGATTGGGCTATAGAAATGCATTCACCTCATTGGGATGCATGATATGGATGTTTTGGTTTCATCGAAAAAGTTTTTTTCTCATTATTTTCCTTAGAATCAAAATTCATCCTTTAGATATGATGAATATGGATTCTCATAACAATCTATATTCTTTTTGTGACTAGCTATAAAAACATATTTGTATCATTAAAATGCATGGTATTAATGGTTTGGCTTCATAAAAAGAGCTTCTTTTTCACCATTTTTCTTAAATCAAAGTTTATCCTTGGCAAAGATAAACATGGATTATCATAATAATCTCTATTCTTTTTGTGACTAGGCTATAAAAACATACTCTCTTCAATAGGATGCTAGATACTGATCCTTTGATTTCACAAAAAAAAAACATTTCTTTCCATAATTTTTCTTAAAATCAAAATTTATCATTTAAATATGACAAACATGGATTATCGTAACGATCACCATTCTTTTTGTGATGGGCTATAAAAACACATTCTCCTCATTAAGATGTATCATATTGATGCTTTGCTTTCACAAGAAAAGCTTTTATTTCCATCAGTTTTCTTAGAATCAATCCCACATATGAGACAAACAAGGATTCTCATACTACTCTTCGTACTTTTTATGATTGGACTATAAAACCATATTTTTCTTAATAGGATGTATGATATTGATGCTTTGGTTTCACAAGAAAAGCTTTTCTTTCCATCATTTTCCTAAAATCAAAGTTCATCCTATTGATTTGATGAATGTTGATTCTCATAACAATCTCTAGTCTTTTTGTGATTGGGCTATAAAAACATATTCACCTTACTAGGATGCGTGAAATCGATGCTTTGGTTTCATAAGCTTTTCTTTCCATCATTGTCCTTAGATCAAAGTTCATCCCATAAATGTGGCGAACATGGATTCTCATAACAATCTTTATTCTTTTTGTGATTGGGCTATAGAAATGCATTTACCTCATTTGGATGCATGATATTGGTGCTTTGGTTTTATAGGAAAAGTTTTTCTTTCCATCATTTTCCTTAGAATAAAATTTCATCATTTAGATATGATGAAAATAGATTCTCGAAACAATCTCCATTCTTTTTGTGATTGGGCTATAAAAACACATTCACATCATTAGGATGCATGATACTGATTTTTTTCTTAACAAGAAAGGCCTTTTTTTTCATTATTTTCCTTAGATCAAAGTTTATCCCTGAATTATGACGAATATGGATTCTCATATCAATCTCCATTTTTCTTGTGATTGGGCTATAAGAACACATTATCCTTAAGATGATGTATCATATTGATGCTTTGGCTTTTCAAGAAAAGCTTTTCTTTCTATAATTTTCTTTAGAATCAAAGATCATCTATAGATGTGACGAACATGGATTCTTAGAACAATCACCATTGTTTTGTAATTAGAGCATAGAAACACATTCACTTTATTAGGATGCATGATATTGATGGTTTGGTTTCATAGGAAAAGCTTTTATTTCCAACATTTTCCTTAAAATCAAAGTTTATCCTTTAGATGTCACGAACATGGATCCTTATAACAATCTCCATTCCTTTTATGAGCAGGCTATAAAAACACATTCAAATTATTAGGATGCATGATATTAATGGTTTGGCTCCACAAGAAAAGTTTTTCTTTCCACCATTTTCCTTAGATTGAGGTTCATCTCTCGATTAAGAAGAACATGGATTCTCTTAATATCTTTATTCTTTTTGTGATTGGGCTATCAAAACACATTCTCTGCATTAGGGTGCTTGATATTGATGCTTTAGTTTGAAAAGAATAGCTTTTTTTCAATCATTTTACTTAAAATCAAGGTTCATTCCTCAGATAAGATAAACTTGGATTCTCATAATAAATCTCCATTCCTTTGTGATTGAGCTATAAAAACACATTCCTCTCATTAAGATGCAAGATAATAGTGCTTTGCTTTCACAAAAATGCTTTTCTTTCCAATATTTTCATTTGAATCAAAGTTTATCCTTTAGATATGACAAACATGGATTTTTAAAATAATCTCTATTCTTTTCATAATTAGGCTATAAAAACACACTCTTCTCAATAGGATGCTTGATATAATGCTTTGATTTCACAAGAAAAGTTTTTGTTTTCATAATTTTTCTTAGAATCAAAGTTCATCCATTAGATGTGACAAACATGGATTCTCATAATAATCTACATTTTTTTGTGGTTGGGTTGTAAGAACACATTTTCCTCATTATGATGTATCATATTGATGGTTTGGTTTCGCAAGAACACTTTTTCATTCCATGATTTTCCTCAAAATCAATCCCACGGATGAGATAAACAAGGATTCCTGTAATAATCTTTGTACCTTTTGTGATTGGGCTATGAAAACCTTTTTTGTGATTAGGCTATAAAAATACACTATCCTCAATAGGATGCTTGATATTGATGCTTTGATTTTACAATAAAAACTTTTTTTTCCATAATTTTCCTTAGAATCAAAGTTCATCCTTTAGATGTTATAAACATTGATTCTCATAATAATCTTCATTATTTTTTGGTTAGGCTATAAAAACACATTCTCCACACTGGGATGTATTATATTGATGCTTTAGTTTCACAAAAAAGCTCTTTTTCTCTATCATTTTCCTTAGAATCAATCCCATAGATCAGACGAATAAGGATTCTTGTAATCTTTGAACTTTTTATGATTGGGCTATAAAAACACATTCCTCTCAATAGGATGCATGATATTGATCCTTTAGTTTCATAAAAAAGGCTTTTTTTATTTTTTTCTATAGACTCGAAATTAGTCACTCAGATTTGGTGAGCATGGATTCTTACAAAAATCTCAATTCTTTTGATGATTGGGCCACAAAGACATGTTCTTCTTAACAGGAAGCATGATATTGATGCTTTGGTTTCATGAAAAAATCTTTTCTTTCCATTATTTTTCTTAGAGCCAAAGTTCATCTTATAGATGTGACGACATGGATTCTCATAACAATCTCCAGTCTTTTTGTGATTGGGCCATAAAAACACATTCACATCATTAGGATGCATGATATTAATGCTTTGGCTTTATAGGAAAAGCTTTTTTTTCCCATAATTTCCTTAGAATCAAAGTTTATTCCATAGATGTGATGAGCCTGGATTCTCACAACAATCTCCACTCTTTTTGGGATTGGGCTATAAAAGCTCATCCACCTTATTAGGATGCATGGTATTGATGCTTTGGTTTCGCAAGGAAAACGTTTGCTTCCATCTTTTTCCCAAGGATTAAAGTTTATCTCATAGATATGACAGACATGGGTTCTCTTAACAATTGCTATTCTTTTTGTGATTGGATAATAAAAATAGGTTTGCATCATTAGGATGCAAGATATTGATGCTTCGGCCTCACTAGAAAAACTTTTCCTTTCACCATTGTCCTTGGATGAAAGTTCATCCCTCAGTTCAAACAAATGGATACACATAACAATCTTAATTCTTTTTCCAATTGGGCTGTAAAAACACACTCTCCTCAATAAGATGCTTGATGTTGATGCTTTGATTTCACAAGAAAGGCTTTACTTCCATCATTTTCCATATAATCAAAATTTTTCTCTTAGATGTGACAAGCATGGATTTCCATATTAATGTCCAATCTTTTTGTGAGTGGGCTAAAAAAATACATTCTTCACATTAGGATGCATGATACTAATGCTAGAGTAACATGAAAAGCTTTTTTTTCAATCATTTTACTAAAAACCATGATTCATTCCTCAGATAAGATAAACATGGATTCTTACAAAAAAATCTATTCTTTCGGTGATTGGGCTATAAAAAAACATATTCATCTCAATAGGATACATGATATTAATGCTTTGGTTTCACAAGAAAAGCTTTCTTTCCATTATTTTTCTTAGAATCAAAATTCATTATATAGATGTCATGAACATGGGTTCTTGTAACAATCTCTATTTATTTTGTGATTGAGCCATAAAAACATAGTCACATCATTAGGATGCATGATTTGATGCTTTAGATTCACACGAAAAGCTTTTTTTTCCATGAATTTCCTAAAAATCAAAGTTCATCCCATAGATGTGATGATCATGGATTCCCATAACAATCTCTATTGTTTTTGTGATTGGGCTATAAAAACACATTGAGATCATTAGGATGCATGATTTTGATGCTTAGTTTCATAGCAAAAGCTTTTCTCTCCATCATTTTCCTTAGAATCAAAGTTCATCCTTTAGATATGGCAAATGTGGATTCTCATAACAATCTCTATTTTTTTTTGTGATTAGGCAATAAAAACGCATTCACATCATTAGGATGCATGGCATTAATGCTTTGGCTTCACAAGAAAACCTTTTCTTTCCACCATTTTCCTTAGACCGATGTTTATCCTTTGGCTGAGACAAACATGGATACTTATAATAATCTCATTTTCTTTTGTGATTAGGCTATAAAAACACACTCTCCTCAATAGGATGATTGATATTGATGCTTTGATTTCGCAAGAAAAACTTTTCCTTCCATATTTTTCCTTTGAATCAAAGTTCATCCTTTATATGTGACAAACATGGATTCTTGTAATAATCTCTATTCTTTTGGTGATTGGGCTATAAAAACACATTCCTCTTAGTAGGATGCATGACATTATTGCTTTGGTTTCATAAGAAATGCTTTTCTTTCGATCTTTTTTTGTAGAATCAAAGCTAATCCCTCAAATGTGATGAACATAGATTCTCACAATAACCTCTATTCATTCTTTAATTGGGTGAGTAAACACATTCTTCTTAATAGGATATATGCTATTAGTGCTTTGGTTTCATAAGAAAAGCTTTTCTTTCCATTATTTTCCTTAGAATCAAAGTTCATGCCCGAGATATGACGAACATGGATTCTTAAAACAAATCTCCATTCTTTTTTGTGATTGGGCTATAAAAACATATTTACCTTATTAGGATGTGAGATATCAAAGCTTGGGTTTCATAAGAAAAGCTTTTCTTTCCAACATTGTCTTTAGATCAAAGTTTATCCTTTAGTTGAGACAAACACAAATTCTTAAAATAATCTCCATTCTTTTTGTGATTGGGCTATAGAAACACACTTTACTCAATATGATACTTAATATTGATGCTTTTATTTTACAAGAAAAGCTTTTCTTTCTGTAAGTTTCATTAGAACCAATGTTTATCCTATAGATGTGATGAACATGGATTTTTGTAATAATATCCATTCTTTCTGTTTTTAAGCTATAGGGACATATTAGAATGCGTGATGCTGTTGCTTTGGTTTCATAAGGAAAGCTTTTTTTTTCTTCATTTTCCTTAGAATCCAAATTCATCCTTTAGATGTGATAAACATGGATTTTCGTAACAATCTCCGTTTCTTTTGTTAGTGAGATGTAAAAACACATTCACATCATTAGGATGCATGATGTTGATGCTTTCGGTTCACAAGAAAAACATTTCTTTCCACCATTTTCCTAAGATTGAAATTCATCCCTTAGTTGAGACGTACATGGATTATAGTATTAATCTCTATTCTTATTGTGATTAGGCTATAAAAACACAATCCTCGCATTAGTAGCCTAATACTCATGCTTTGGTTCGGCAAGAAAAACTTTTCTTTCAATCATTTTACTTAAAATCATGGTTTGTTCCTCAAGTAAGATGAACATGGATTCTCATTATAAATCTCCATATTTTTTTGATTGGGTTGTAAAAACACATTCTTCTCAGAAAGATGCAAGATATTGATACTTTGGCTTCATAAGAAAAGCTTTATTTTGATCATTTTCATTTGAATCAAAGTTTATCCCTTAGATATGATGAACATAGATTTTCAAAATAATCTCTTTTCTTTTTTTCATTGGACTTTAAAAACAAACGCTCTTCAATAGGATGCTTGATATTGATGCTTTGCTTTCAAAAGAAAAGCTTTCCTTTCCATAGCTTTCATTAGAAACATAGTGCATGCCATAGATGTCATGAACATGGATTCTCATAACAATCTCAATTCTTTTTGTGATTGGGCCATAAAACATATTCACCTCATTAGGATGCATGATATTAATGCTTTGGATTCAAAAGAAAAGCTTTTCTTTCCTTCATATTTCTTAGACTCAAAGTTTATCCCATAGATATGACAAACATGGATTCTTATAGCAGTCTCTATTCCTTCTGTGATTGGGCCATAAAAACACATTCACATCATTAGGATGCATGATATTGAAGGTTTAGATTCATAAGAAAAGCTTTTCTTTCCATCATTTTCCTTAAAATTAAAGCTCATCCCATAGATGTAACAAACATTGATTCTCATAACAATCTTCATTCTTTTTGTGATTGGGTTATAAAAACACATTGCCATCACTAGATGCATGATGTTGATGCTTTTGTTTCATAGCAAAAGCTTTCTTTCCATCATTTTTCTTAGAATCAAAGTTTGTCCTTTAGCTGTGGCAAATATGGGTTCTCTTAACAATCTCACTATTTTTGTGATTAGGCTATAAAATCACAGTCACGTCATTAGGATGCATGGTATTGATGCTTTGGCTTTACAAGAAATGCTTTTTTCTTCTATCATTTTCCTTAGATCAAAATTCATCTCTTGATTGAGATGAACATAGATAATCATAATAATCATATGTTTTTGTGATTAGGCTATAAAAAAACACTCACCTCAATAAGATGATTGATATTAATGCTTTAACTTCACAAGAAAAACTTTTGTTCCAATAATTTTCCTTAGAATAAAGTTCATCCTTTAGATGTGACAAACTTAGTTTCCCATAATAATCTCTATTCTTTTTGTGATTGGGCTATAAAAACACATTCCTCTTGATAGGATGTGCAATATTAATGCTTTGGTTACATAAGAGAAGCTTTTCTTATGATAATCTTCTATGGAATTAAAATTAATCCCTCAAATTTGACGAACATGGATTCTCATAATAATCTCTATTTTTCTAGGATTAGGCTATAAAAACACATTCATCTCAATAGGATGCATGATATTGATGATTTGGTTTCATAAGAAAATCTTTTATTTCCATTATTTTCTTTAAAATTAAAGTTCATCCTATAAATGTGACAAACATGGATTCTCTTAAGAATCTCCATTCGTCTTGTGATTGGGCCATAAAAACACATTCACATCATTAGGATGCATGATATTGATGATTTGGATTTGCAAGAAAATCTCTTCTTTCCATCATTTTCCTCAGAATCAAAGTTCATCCCATAGATGAGACGAACATGGATTCTCATAGTAATCTCCATTTTTTTTGTGATTGGGCGATAAAAACACATTCACATTATTAAAATGCATGACATTGATGCTTTAGATTCACAAGAAAAGCTTTTCTATCCATCATGTTCCTTAAAATCAAAGCTTATCCCATACATGTAACAAACATGGATTCTTGTAACAATCTCCATTTTTTTTGTGTTTGGGCTATAAAAACATATCGTCATCATTAGCTGCATGATATTGATGCCTTGGTTTCATAGCAAAAACTCCATTTTTCATTATTTTCCTTATAATCAAAGTTCATCCTTTAGATATAATAAATATGGATTCTCATAACAATTTCCATTTTTTTTGTGATTAGGCTATAAAAACACATTCACATCATTGGGGTGCAAGGTATTGATGCTTTGGCTTCACAAGAAAAGCTTTTCTTTCCACCATTTTCCTTAGATCGAAGTTTATCCCTTGATTGAGATGAACATAGATACTTGTAATAATCTCATTTATTTTGTGATTAGGCTCTAAAACACACTTTCCTTAATAGGATGATTGATATCGATGCTTTGATTTCACAAGAAAAGCTTTTCTTTTCATAATTTTTCTTAAAATCAATGTTCATCATTTAGATGTGACAAACATTGATTGTCATAATAATCTCCATTCTTTTTGTGATTGGGCTATATAAACATATTCCTCTTAATAGGATGCATGGTATTGATGTTTTGGCTTCACAAGGGTAGCTTTTCTTTTGATCATCTTTTGTAGAGTCAAAGTTAATCCCTCAAATGTGATGAACATG
The DNA here is from genome assembly GCA_038382025.1 of Adansonia gregorii. NCBI lineage: Eukaryota > Viridiplantae > Streptophyta > Magnoliopsida > Malvales > Malvaceae > Adansonia > Adansonia gregorii. Next base: position 37,235 of record JBBYHO010051319.1, read on the forward strand.
GATTCTCACAATAATCTCTATTATTTATGTGATTAGGCTATGAAAACACATTATTCTAAATACGATGTATGATATTGATGCTTTGGTTTCACAAGAAAATTTTTTCTTTCCACTATTTTCCTCAAAATCAAAGTTTATCCCATAGATGTGACGAAAATGGTTCTCATAACAATCTCCATTCTTCTTGTGATTAGGCCATAAAAACACATTCACATCATTAGGATGCATGATGTTGATGCCTTAGATTCACACGAAAAGCTTTTTCTTTCCATTATTTTCCTTATCATCAAAGTTTATCCCATAGATGTAACAAACTTGGATTCTCATAACAATCTCTATTTTTTTATGATTAGGCTATAAAAACACATTGACATCATTAGATGCATGATATTGATGCTTTGGTTTCATAGCAAAAATGATTTTTTCCATCCATTTCTTTAGGATAAAAGTTCATCCCATAGATATGAAAAATATGGATTCTCGTAACAATCTCCATTCTTTTTGTGATTGGACTATAAAAAGACATTGACATCATTAGGATGAATGATATTGATGCTTTGATTTCATAGCAAAAGCTTTTCTTTCCATTATTTTCCTTAGAATCAAAGTTTCATCCTTTAGATACGGCAAACGTGGAGTCTCATAATAATCTCTATTGTTTTTACAATTAGGCTACACATATTCACATCATTAGGATGCATGGTTTTAATGGTTTGGCCACTATTTTCCTTAGATTAAAGTTCATCCCTTCGTTATGATGAACATGGATGCTTGTAATAACCTCAATTTATTTTGTGATTAGGCTATAAAAACACACTCTCCTCAATAAGATGATTGATATTGATGCTTTCATTTCATAAGAAGCTTTTCCTTCCATAACTTTCCTTAGAATCAAAGTTCATCCTTTAGATGTGACAAACATGGATTCTAGTAATATCTCTATTTTTTTATAACTGGGCTATAAGAAACACATTCTTCTTAATAGGATGCATGATATTGATGCTTTGGTTTCACAAGAGAATTTTTTTTTATCTTCTTTTGTAGAATCAAAGTTAATCCCTCAAATGTGACGAATATGGATTCTCACAATAATCTTTACTCTTTTTATGATTGGGCTATAAAACACACTCTTCTTAATAGTTAGCATGATAGTGGTTCTTTGGTTTTATAAGAAAAGCTTTTCTTTCCATTATTTCCTTTAGAATCAAAGTTCATCCTATAGATATGATGAACGTGGATTCTTATAATAGATCTCCATTCCTTTTGTGATTGGGCTACAAAAACACCTTTGTCTCATTAGGATGCAAGATATCAAAGCTTTGGTTTAAGAAGAAATGCTTTCCTTTCCATTATTTTCTTTTGATTAAAGTTTATATTTCAGTTAAGATGAACATAGATTGTCAAAATAATCTCTATTCATTTTGGGATTAGGCTATAGAAACACACTCTCCTTAATAGGATGCTTGATATTGATGCTTTTATTTCATAATAAAAGCTTTTCTTTCTGTAAATTTCCTTAGAACCAAAGTTCATCCTATAGATGAGACGAACATGGATTCTCATAACAATATCCATTCTTTATGTGATTGGGCTATAGGGACACATTTTCTTCATTAGGATCCATGATATTGTTCCTTTGGTTTTATAGGAAAAGCTTTTCTATCTATTACTTTCCTTAGAGTCAAAATTCATCCTTTAGATGTAATAAGCATGGATTCTTGTAACAATCTCCATTCCTTTTATTAGTGGGCTATAAAAGCACATTTACATCATGAGGATGCATGTTGTTGATGCTTTGGGTTCACAAGAAAAGCTTTTTTTTTCCACCACCTTCCTATAATAGAAGTTCATCCCCTTATTGAGATGTACATGAATTCTAGTAATAATCTCCATTATTATTGTGATTGGGCTATAAAAACACATTCCCACATTAGGAGCCTAATACGGATGCTTTGGTTTGACAAGAAAAGCTTTTCTTTCAATCATTTTACTTAAAATTAAGGTTCATCCCTCAAGCAAGACTAACATAGATTCTCATCATAAGTCTCCATTCTTTTTGTGATCAGGCTGTAAAAACACATTCCTTTTAGTAAGATGCAAGATACTGATGCTTTGGTTTCACAAGAAAAGCTTTTTTTCCATTATTTTCATTTGAATCAAAGTTCATCCCTTAGATATGATAAACATGGATTCTCAAAATAATCTCCATTTTTTTGTGATTGGACTTTAAAAACAAATGCTCCTCAATATGATGCTTGATATTATGCTTTGATTTCACAAGAAAAGCTTTTCTTTCCATAATTTTTTATAGAAATAAAATTCATCCCATTGATGTGACAAACATGAATTATTATAACAATCTCTATTCTTTTTGTGATTAGGCCATAAAACCACATTCACCTCATTAGGATGCATGATATTGATGCTTTGGATTCACAAGAAAAGTTTTTTTTTTCCATCATTTCCCTTAGAATCAAAGTTCATCATATAGATGTCACGAACATGGATTCTTATAGCAATCTCTATTCTTTTTGTCATTGGGCCATAAAAAAACATTGGCATCAATAGATGCATGATGTTGATGCTTTGGTTTTATAGTAAAAGCTTTTCTCTCCATCATTTTCCTTAGAATTAAAGTTCATCCTTTAGATGTGGCGAACAATGATTCTCCTACCAATCTCCATTGTTTTTATGATTAGGCTATAAAAACACATTCACATCATTAGGATGCATGGAATTGATGCTTTGGCTTCACAAGAAATGCTTTTTTTTCCTACCATTTTCCTTAGTTTGAAGTCATCCCTCAGTTGAGATAAACATGGATACTCATAATAATCTCATTTTCTTTTATGATTAGGCTATAAAAGCACACTCTCCTCAATAGGATGATTGATATTGATGCTTTGATTTTCACAAGAAAAGCTTTTCCTTCCATAATTTTCCTTAGAATCAAAATTTATCCTTTAGATGTGACTAACATGGATTCTCGTAGTGATCTGCATTCTTTTCGTGATTGGGCCATAAAAATACATTCCTCTTAATAGGATGCACGATATTAATGTTTGGTTTCACAAGAAAATCCTTTCTTTCCATTATTTTTCTCAGAGTCAAAGTTCATCCTAAGGATATGAAGAACATGGATTCTTGTAACAATCTCTATTTTTCTTGTGATTAGGCCGTAAAAACACATTTACATCGTTAGAATGTATGGTATTGATGCTTTAGACTCAAAAGAAAAGCTTTTTGATCTATCATTTTCCTTAAAATCAAAGCTTATCTAGCAGATGTAATGAACATGGATTCTCATAACAATCTCCATTCTTTTTGTGATTAGACTAGAAAAATGCATTGACATCATGGGACGCATTGACATCATGCGATGCATGATATTGATGCTTTGGTTTCATAGCAAAAATTTTTCTTTCCATCATTTCCTTAGAATCAAAGTTCATCCATTAGATGTGGTGGATAAAGGTTCTCATAACAATCTCCATTATTTTTGTGATTGGGCTATAAAAATAAATTCACATCATTAAGATGCAAGGTATTGATGCATTGGCTTCATTTCCACTTTTTTCCTTAGATCGAAGTTCATCCCTCAGTTGAGACGAACATGGATACTCATGATAATCCCATTTTATTTTAGGTATTATGCTATAAAACACACTGTCCTCAATATGATGATTGATATTGATGCTTTAATTTCATAAGAAAAGCTTTTTTTATCATCTTCTATGGAATCAAAGTTAATGCTTCAAATGTGATGAATATGGATTCTCACAATAATCTCAATTTTTTCTATGACTGAGCGATAAAAACACATTCTTCTCAATAGGATGCTTGATATTAATGCTTTGGTTTCACAAGAAAATCTTTTCTTTTCATTATTTTCCTCAGAATCAAAGTTTATCCCATAGCTATGATGAACATGGATTCTCGTAACAATCTCCATTTTTTTTTGTGATTAGGCCATAAAAACACATTCACATCATTAGGATACATGATATTGATGCTTTAGATTCAGAAGAAAAGCTTTTCTATCCATCATTTTCCTTAAAATTAAAGCTCATCCCATAAATGTAACAAACATAATGAACATGGATTCTCGTAACAATCTCTATTCTTTTTGTGATATGGCTATGAAAACACATTGACATCATTAGATGCATGATACTGATGCTTTGATTTCATAGGAAAAACTTTTCTTTCCATCATTTTCCTTAGAATTAAAGTTCATCCTTTAGATATGGTGAACATGGATTCTCATGACAATCCCCATTATTTTTGTGATTGGGCTATAAAAATGCATTCACATCATTGGGATGCCAAATATTGATGCTTTGGCTTTATAAGAGAAGCTTTTCTTCCCACCATTTTCTTGAGATTGAAGTTCATTTGTCGATGATATGAACATGATCATATCATTAGGATGCATGGTATTGATGCTTTGGATTCATAATCAAAGTTCATCCTTTAGATGTGATGAATATGGATTTTCATAATAGTCGCCATTGTTTTTGTGATTAGGACATAAAAACATATTCACATTATTTGGATGCATGATATTGACACTTTAGATTCACAAGAAAAGCTTTTTTAATCATTTTCCTTAAAAATCAAAACTTGTCCCATAGATGTAATGAACATGGATTCTTGTAACAATCTCCATTCTTTTTATGATTGGGTTGTAAAAACACACTAGCATCATTAGATACATGATGTTAATGCTTTGGTTTCATAGCAAAAGCTTTTCTTTCCATTATTTTCCTTAGAATCAAAGTTTATAATTTAGATGTGGTTAACATGGATTCTCATAATAATCTCCATCCTTTTTGTGATTAGGCTATAAAAACACTTTCACATCATTAGGATGCATAGTATTGATGCTTTGGCTTCACAAGAAATGTTTTTCTTCCACCATTTTCCTTAGATCGAAGTTCATCCCTCGATTGAGATGAACATGGATTCTTATAACAATGGTCATTCTTTTTATGAGTGGGCTACAGAAGGCATTTACAACATTTAGGTGCATGATGTTAACGCTTTGGGTTTAAAAGAAAAGCTTTTTTTTCCATGATTTTCCTAAGATCAAAGTTCATCCCTCAATGAGACGTACATGGATTCTAGTAATAATCTCCATGCTTATTGTGATTGGGCTATAAAAACACATTCCTTACATTAGGAGCCTGATACTGATGCTTTGGTTTAACAAGAAAAGCCATTCAATCATTTTACATAAAATCAAGGTTCGTCCTTTAGGTAAGATGAAGATGGATTCTCATTTTAAATCTCTTTGCTTTTTGTGATTGGGCTATAAAAACATATTCCTCTTAGTAAGATGGAAGATAATGATGCTTTTATTTCACAAAAAATGCTTTTTTTCCATCATTTTCATTTAAATCAAAGTTTATCTCTTAGATGTGATGAACATGGATTCTCAAAATAATCTCTATTCTTGTTGTGATTAGACTATAAAAATGAACGCTCCTTAGTAGGATGCATGATATTGATGCTTTGGTTTCATAAGACAAGCTTTTCTTTCCATTATTTTCTTTAGAATTAAAGTTCATCCCATAAATGTGACAAACATGGATTCTCATAACAATCTACATTCTTTTTGTGATTGGGCCATAAAAAAACATTCACATCATTAGGATGCATGGCATTGATCCTTTAGATGCACAAGAAAAGCTTTTTTTTTACATCGTTTTGCTTAAAATCAAAGTTTATCCCATAGATGTGGCGAACATGGATTCTTGTAACAATTTTCATTCTTTTTGTGATTGGGCTATAAAAACACGTTGTCATCATTTGGATGCATGATATTGATGCTTTGGTTTTATAGCAAAGCTTTTCTTTCCATCATTTTCTGCAGAAACAAAGTTTATCCTTTTGGTGTGGCAAAAATAGATTCTTGTAACATTATTTTTGTGAGTGGGTAACAAAAACACATTCACATCATTTGGATGCATGGTATTGATGCTCTGGCTTCACAAGGAAAGTTTTTCTTTCCACCATTTTCCTTAGATCAAAGTTCATCCCTCAGTTAAGATGAATATGTCTTCTCGTAACAATCTCTATTTTGTTTGTGATTGGGCTATAAAAACACATTCTTCGTATTAGGATGTCTGATATTGATGATTTGGTTTAACAAGAAAAGCATTTTTTCAATCACTTTACTGAAAATCAAGGCTTATCCCTCAAATAAGATGAACATGGATTCTCATAATAATCTTCATTTTTTTTATTGGACTATAAAAACATATTCCTCTTCATAGAATGCATGATTGGTGCTTTGGTTTCATAAGAGACGTTTTTTTATCTTATTTTGCAGAATCAAAGTTAATCCCCTAATTGTGATGAAGATAGATTCTTGCAATAATATCTATTCTTATTGTGATTGGGCTATAAAAACACATTTTTCTCAATGGGATGCGTGATATTAGTGCTTTGGTTTCATAAAAAAAGCTTTTCTTTTCATTTTTTTCTTAGAATCAAAGTTCATCCCATAGATGTGACGAATGTGGATTCTTATAACAAATCTCCATTCTTTTTATGATTGGGCTATAAAAACACATTCACCTCTTTAGGATGCCAGGTGTCAATGCTTTGGTTTCACATGAAAAGCTTTTCTTTCCATTATTGCCTTTAGATCAAAGTTCATCTCTCGGTTGAGACGAACACAGATTCTTAAAATAATCACTGTTCTTTTTATAATAAGACTATAAAAACACCTTCTCAACATGATGCTTGATATTAATGCTTTTATTTCATAGGAAAAAAGCTTTTCTGTCTATAATTTTCGTTAGAATCAAAGTTCATCAAATAGCTATGACAAACATGGAATCTCATAATAATATTCATTCTTTTTATGATTAGGCTATATGGACACATTCACTATGTTAGGATGCATGATATTGATGCTTTGGTTTCATGGGAAAAGTTTTTCTTTCCATCATTTTTCTTAGAATCAAAGTTTAGTCTTTAGATGTTATGAAGATGGATTCTCATAAAATCTCCATTCTTTTTATGAATGTGCTATAAAAACACCTTTACATTATTAGGATACATGTTGTTGATGCTTTGGGTTCACAAAAAAGGCTTTTCTTTTCACCATTTTCCTAACATCGAAGTTCATCACTCGATTGAGATGTACATGGATTCTAGTAATAATCTTTATTCCTATTATGATTGGGCTATAATAACACATTCCTTGAATTAGGAGCCTAAAACTAATGTTTGGGTTTGACAAGAAAAGCTTTTCTTTCAATCATTTTACTTAAAATCAAGTTTGTCCCTCAAGTAAGACAAACATGATTCTCATTATCAATTCCATTCTTCTTTGTGATTGGGCTATAAAAACACATTCTTCTCTGTAAGAAGCAAGATATTGATCTTTTGGTTTCACAAGAAAAGCTTTTTTTCCATTATTTTCTTTTGAATCAAAGTTCATCCCTTGATGTGATGAACTTGGATTCTCAAAATAATCTCCATTTTTTTTTGTGATTGGACTATAAAAATAAACGCTTTTCAATAGGATGTTTGATATTAATGCTTTGTTTTCATAAGAAAACCTTTTCCTTCTATAATTTTCCTTAGAATCAAAGATCTTTTTTTAGATGTGACAAACATGTATTCTTGTAATAATCCCTATTCTTTTTGTGATTAAGCTATAGAAACACATTCTGATTAATAGGATGCATGATATTGATGCTTTGTTTCACAGGAAAAGCTGTTCTTTCGATCTTTTTTTGTAGAATCAAAGTTAATCCCCCCAAATGTGATGAACATGAATTCTCACAATAATTTATATTCTTTATATGATTAGGCTATAAAACACATTCTTCTCAATAGGATGCATGATATTGGTGCTTTGGTTTTATAAAAAAAGCTTCCATTTCCATTACTTTCCTTAGAATCAAAGTTCAGCTTATAGATTTGATGAACATGGATTCTCATAACAATATCCATTCTTTTTGTGATTGGGCTATAAAAACACATTCACCTCACTATGATGCATGATATTGATGCTTGGATTACATACGAAAAGCTTTAATTTCCATCATTTTTTCTAGAATCAAAGTTCATCCTCTAGATGTGACGAATAGTGATTCTCTTAACAATCTCTATTCCTTTCATGAATGGCTATAAAAACGCGTTCATAGCATTATGATGCATGATATTAATGCTTTGGGTTCATAAGAAAAGTTTTGCTTTCCACCATTTTCCAAAGATCGAAGTTCATCCCTCGGCTGAGATGTACATGGATTCTCATAATAATCTCTATTCCTTTCATGATTAGGCTAAAAAACATATTCTCTGCATTAGGATCCTTGATATTGATGGTTTTGTTTAACAAGAAAAGCTTTTCCTTCAATCATTTTACTTACAAGCAAAGTTCATCCCATAGGTAAAAAGAACATGGGTTCTCGTTATAAATTCCATTCTTTTTATGATTGGGCTATAAAAACACATTCCTCTCTGTAAGATGCAAGATATTAAAGCTTTGGTTTCATAAGAAAAGCCTTTTTTAATCATTTTCATTTAAATCAGAGTCCATCCCTTAGATATGATGAACATGTATTTCCAAAATAATCTCTATTCTTTTTGTGATTGGAGCATAAAAACACACTCTCCTTAATATGATACTTGATATTGATGCTTTAATTTTACAAGAAAAACTTTCTTTTTTGTAACTTTCCTTGGACTCAAAGTTTATCCTATAGATATGACGAACATGGGTTCTTATAACATTTTCCATTTTTTTATGGTTTGGCTATAGAAAAATAGTCACCTTATTAGGATACCTGATATTGAAACTTTGGTTTCATAGGAAAAGCTTTTATTTCCATCATTTTCCTTAGAATCAAAGTTCATCCTTTAGATATGACAAACATGGATTCTCGTAACAATCTTCATTCCTTTTGTGAGTAGGCTATAAAAACATATTCACATCATTAGGATGCATGATATTGATGTTTTGGGTTCATAAGAAAAGCTTTTCTTCATATATTTTCCTAAGATTAAAGTTCATCCCTTGGTTGAGACGTACATGGCTTTTCATAACAATCTCAATTCTTTTGTGATTGGGCTGTAAAAACAAATTCTTCGCATTAGGATGCTTGATATTGATGCTTTTGTTTGACAAGAAAAGCTTTTCATTCAATTATTCTACTTAAAATCAAGGTTCGTCCCACAAGTAAGACGAACATGGATTCATGTTATAAATCTCCATTCTCTTTGTGATTAAGCTATAAAAATAGATTCCACTCAATAAGATGCAAAATATTGAAGCTTTGATTTCATAAGAAAAGCTTTTTTTTTCCAATCATTTTCATTTTGAATCAAAGTTTATCCCTTAGATGTGATGAATATGGATTCTTAAAATAATCTCCATTCCTTTTGTGATTGGACTATAAAAACACAATCTCTACAATAGGATGCTTGATATTGATGCTTTAATTTCACAAGAAAAGCTTTCCATAATTTTCCTTAGAATTAAAGTTTATCCGACGAACATGGATTCTCATAATAATTTACATTTTTTATGGTTTAGCTATAGAAACATAGTCACCTCATTAGGATGCACAATATTGATGCTTTGGTTTCATAGGAAAAGCTTTTATTTCCATTATTTTCCTTAGAATCAAAGTTTATCCTTTAGATGTGACAAACATGGATTCTCGTAGCTATTTCCATTCCTTTTGTCAGTAGGTTATAAAAACACTTTCACATCATTAGGATGTGTGATATTGATATTTTTGGTTCATAAAAAAAAAGCTTTTGTTCACATATTTTTTGAAGGTCAAAGTTCATCCCTTGGTTAAGGTGTACATGGCTTTTTGTAATAATCTTTATGCTTTTTGTGATTGGGCTATAAAAACACGTTCCCTATTTCGTAACATGCCCCAGTGGATCCTCACGGATCTATGGGTGCATACAACTTAATTTTTTTTTTGATTTAGAAATGTCTTATTGACTGAAACTTTTTCTTCGCGACGTGATGAGAATGAGAAAGAATGGATTCTCAACTTATGATTTAGTGAAGGGGACCATAAGATGAATCACTCATTGTATTGGTCTTGGATGGCTATCGAAAAATGGCGAATGCTTGGAGTTGCCACCGATCATTTTGGGCTAAGCATGATCGGATGCCTATTAAAACCTATGTCTTGAGTTATGAAACTCAAAACATCGATCTCGTGGTCTATATAGTATAAAGATTTTCCATTTAGGTTCGAGAGTTGGTTACGTACAATGAGGCACAAACCTCTTTGTGACACCCGAAATTAGGTACCTTCTAGTTATGTCTTGTCTTAGTTTTGATTCTTTTGATCTTAATTGATCATTATTTTGATGTAACCCTTTTTTAATGCATGAATTTTATAGAAATACAAATCTATGTTTGGATGAAAAGATGTAATCTTATATACGCCTTGGAAGGATGGGGAATATAGAGATTTTTAATAAAAATGACCTTTGGATTTTTCTTTGAAAAGTGGAATATACCACATTGGGCACTAGAGAGATACCACATGAAACGTTACCTTTAATTTTACTTGAAATGATTTGAAAACATGAATATAAATAATCATGATAAAAAAATCACATTAGTAAGGCAACAAACAAAGTAACATAACATGGATCATTCAATATAATGATAAAGAGAAGGGATGGACTATTGGAATTTATCTCGTAATTAGCATCGATCATGTAGGAATAACTAAATTTATAATTTTTTAGACGCATCTAAGTTCCTTAATTGAATGAGATTTTCTTGACGCATTCATGGAAGCCCAAGAAGGAGAAAAATTTAATTGTAGTTAAAACATATAGTTGAAGTATCCTCTCAAAAAGATGGGGTTAGAGTATCCCCATGGATAACAAATAATTTTGACAAAAGAAGATTTTTAAATCTTAACAATTTTGAAAAACAGGGTTGGAGTATCCCTATAGATGACTAATAATTTTAAGAAAGAAAGATTTTTAAATCTTGACAATTATGAAAATCAGGATTAGAGTATCCCCTTGAAAGGTTGAGGTTGGAGTATCCCTAAAATTGACATATCTGACACTCTTTAAAGAAGTTGAGTTGGAAAACTTAAGTTGACAAAACTTTGTTTAGAAAATAAGTTAGCATTTTGATGATTTTTGGCAAAAAAAGCTGTGAATGAAGATGGTAAAGATGTAAAAATATATTCGTGCCTTGATACCAACTTGTGGGAGGTTAAAACATATTCTTGAGTCTGATCGGGATGATACAGAGACATTCAAATGTCTCGAGATGAAATTTGAGGAAACAACTTATTTTTTACCACGTCCGAGAACAGGGGACAGCATCGCGCAATCCCACTTTCTGAATTTGTTCTGGATTTCTTTAAAGGCTTTAGAGGATGGATAAGATACTGTCAAAAAGGTAACTTGACGAGGGTCAATCTAAATATATTTTTAATATCCCAAAAAATCATTTTTTAAGGAAATAAATTTTCAAAATTGGGTCAATTATGCAATTGGCGAAGCATGTGAGGAAAATGATGTGTCAAAATTTGAAAAATCATTCTAGAGTTGTTATCAAAAAATTGCAAATAATACATTTCCAGAAAGGGAATTTCATGAGCTTTTTGGGAAAGATGTTTGAAAAATTAGGAAAAATCATTTCGTGGGCCTAAAAGGCCCAACCAAACTGCGCTTTGTTAAGTTTAGGGATTCCAGATAGTCTAGGTTTGAAAAATCCTAACTCTTTCATCCGAACTGATCTAAGGTTGAACATGACCTCATTTTAAAGTTATGTTAACACACTTGCAAAGAAAAATATTATAAAATTCATGAAAAATGGTTTGGGATTTTAAAGTGATTTTTCAATTTGTAACAATGATGTTACCAACAGGGGATGAAGCAAAACATGGGATTCTTCTTATTTTTTCTATATTAACGGGTCCAAACTTGAGTCATCAACATTCGAACATCCATGACTAAAGGGAAAGAGTGGCATGAGTGTCGTGAACTTATTTGCATAGCCCTAAAGTAATTTAGGATGATAAAACACCATGTTGATCAATACCACTCAAGGTTTTGACTAAAAAACAAGGCACAAACATTTAGGAACAAGTGCAAGGCCATTTTCATTGGAAAATTAGAGGTTTTGAGCTTGTTTAATAAGGATTATATATTTAGAAAACTTTATCTTCCCCAAGAATTTTTTAGTTACCTTTAAGGAAAATGCTAAGTTCATGCTAGTCCTCACTAGTTGAGGTTAGCATGCTTGGCTCGGGGAGGTTTTGAAATCAATTTTTTTTACAACCATCAGACATGCACTTTGATAAGGAGAAGAAAACAAACATACAAGGGTTGGCACATAACATGAATGGGGATGCTAACTTTACCAATAGTCTAGACAGAGAAAGTGTTATGCATTTTAGCAATAAAATGTTATGGATGCTGAAAATGACAATGATTCATGACAAGATGCAAGCTAATGTATAAATATGATTGATATATGTTAGTCTAAGGATTCATAAATGGATTAATCATAACAAGAT